>CAMXCT020002717.1:0-37939 GCA_947184155.2 Cladocopium goreaui | reverse complement strand
CGCACGAAATGGACGTTGGACATCAAAAACTGGGGAAAAATGCGATTTTACTTGGTCAATCGCAACCCTTTCGCACGAAATGGATGTTGGACGTCAAAAACTGAAGACAAATTGCGACTTTACTTAGTCAATCGCAACCCTTTCGCACGAAATGGACGTTGGACGTCAAAAACTGAGGAAAAATTGCAATTTTAAAGTGTCAATCGCAACGCTTTCGTCTGTGTAAAAGTGTCTGTGTGTAAAAGCCTCTGTGTGTAAAAGCCTCTGTGTGTAAAAGCGTCTGTGTGTAAAAGCGTCTGTGTTTCAAAGTGTCTGTGTAAGGGTCTGTGTGTAAAACCGTCTGTGTGTAAAAGCGTATGTGTGTAAAAGCGTATGTGTGTAAAAGCGTCTGTGTGTAAAAGCCTCTGTGTAAAAAGCCTCTGTGTAAAAGCGTCTGAATGTGAAAGTTTTGTTTTTGTGTAAAATCTTCTGTGTGTAAAAGCTTCTGTGTGTAAAAGCGTCTGTGTGTAAAGGAGTCTGTGTGTAAACGCTTCTGTGTGTGAAAGTGTTTGTGTGTAAAAGGGTGTGTGTAAAAGCGTCTGTGTGTAAAAGTGTCTGTGTAAAAGTGCCGTGTGTAAAAGCGTTTGTGTGTAAAAGCTTTTGTGTGTAAAAGTGTCTGTGTGTAAAATCGTCTGTGTGTAAAAGCGTCTGTGTGTAAAAGCGTCTGTGTGTAAAAGCGTCTGTGTAAAAGCGTCTGTGTGTAAAAGCGTCTGTGTGTAAAAGCCTCTTTGTGTAAAAGTGTCTGTGTGTAAAAGTGTCTGTGTGTAAAAGTTTCCGTGTGTAAAAGCCTCTGTGTGTAAAAGTGTCTGTGTGTAAAAGTGTCTGTGTGTAAAAGCGTTTGTGTGTAAAATCGTCTGTGTGTAAGAGTGTCTGTGTGTAAAAGCATCTGGGTGTAAAATCTTCTGTGTGTACAAGCTTCAGTGTGTAAAAGCGTCTGTGTGTAAAGGAGTCTCTGTGTAAAGGCTTCTGTGTGTAAAAGCCTCTGTGTGTGAAAGTGTTTGTGTGTAAAAGCGTCTGTGTGTAAAAGTCTCTGTGCAAGCGTCCGTGTGTAAAAGCCTCTCTGTGTGTGTGCGTGTGTGTGTGTAAAAGAAAAGCGTGTGTGTGTGCGCGCGTGTGTGTGTAAAAGCTTCTGTGGGTAAAAGTGTCTGTGTGTAAAAGTCTCTCGTCTGTGTGTAAAAGTGTCTGTGTGTAAAAGCTTCTGTGTGTAAAAGCGTCTGTGTGTAAACGAGTATGTGTGTAAAAAGCTTCTGTGTAAGAGCGTCTGTGTGTAAAAGCTTCTGTGTGTAACAGCTTCTTTGTGTAAAAGCGTCTGTGTGTAAAGGAGTCTGTGTGTAAAAGTGTCTGTGTGTAAAAGCGTCTGTGTGTAAAAGCGTTTGTGTAAAAGTGTTTGTGTGTAAAAGTGTCTGTGTAAAAGCGTTTGTGTGTAAAAGCGTCTGTGTGTAAAAGCGTCTGTGTGTAAAAGCCTCTGTGTAATAGCCTCTGTGTGTGAAAGTGTGTGTGTGTAAGTGTGTGTGTGTGTAAAAGCGTCTGTGTGCAAAAAGCGTCTGTGTGTAAAAGTGTCTGTGTGTAAAAGCTTCTGTGTGTAAAAGCGTCTGTGTGTAAAAGCGTCTGTGTGTAAAAGGGTCTGTGTGTAAAAGTCTCTGTGTGTAAAAGGGTCTGTGTGTAAAAGTTTCTGTGTGTAAAAGCGTCTGTGTGTAAAAGCGTCTGTGTGTAAAAGCGCCTGTGTGTAAAAGCGTCTGTGTGTAAAAGCCTCTGTGTGTAAAAGCTTCTGTGTGTAAAAGCCTCTGTGTGTAAAGGAGTCTGTGTGTAAAAGCGTCTGTGTGTAAAAGCGTCTGTGTAAAAAAAGCGTCTGTGTGTAAAAGCTTCTGTGTGTAAAAGCCTCTGTGTGTGAAAGTTTTTGTGTGTAAAAGCGTCTGTGTGTAAACGCTTCTGTGTGTGAAAGTGTTTGTGTGTAAAAGGGTCTGTGTGTAAAAGCGTCTGTGGGTAAAAGTGTCTGTGTGTAAAAGTGTCTGTGTGTAAAAGTGTCTGTGTGTAAAAGCGTCTGTGTGTAAAAGCGTCTGTGTGTAAAAGCCTCTGTGTGTAAAAGCGTCTGTGTGTAAAAGCGTTTGTGTGCGAAAGTGTGTGTGTGTGTAAAAGCATCTGTGTGTAAAAGCCTCTGTGTGTAAAAGCCTCTGTGTATGACACAGGTTATTTCATTGTAGTATGGAAAATCCCGCAGAAATGGCCCAAAAAAGCTCGGTACCATGATGCTGTGTATGACACATGTTATTTCATTTTATTATGGAAAATCCCACATAAATGGCCCAAAAAAGATCGGCACCATGATGCTGTAAATGACACATGTGACAATACTTCACTAGTGAAATGTCTGCAAACGTTTGCACAAAAAAAGGTCCAATACCATAATGCAGTAAATGACACGCGTTATCTCATTTTATTCTGGGAATATCCCACAGAAACTATCAAAAAAGCTCGGTACCATGATGCCGTGTATGACACATGTCATTTCATTTTAGTATGGAAAATCCCGCAGAAATGGCCCAAAAAAGCTCGGTACCATGATGCTGTGTATGACAAATGTTATTTCATTTTATTATGGAAAATCCCACATAAATGGCCCAAAAAAGATCGGTACCATGATGCTGTAAATGACACATGTGACAATACTTCACTAGTGAAATGTCTGCAAACGTTTGCAACAGAGCTCGATGCCATCATGTGCTTGATGTCAAAAACAGAACAGTTTGAGTTCAGGACCATAAAATGTCATATAGAGACACTCTTCAAAAGCTTCTGTGTGTAAAAGCCTCTGTGTATGAAAGTGTGTGTGTATAAAAGCATCTGCGTGTAAAAGCGTCTGTGTGTAAAAGCGTCTGTGTGTAAAAGGGTCTGTGTGTAAAAGTCTCTGTGTGTAAAAGTCTCTGTGTGTAAACGCGTCTGTGAAAGTGTTTGTGTGTAAAAGCATCTGCGTGTAAAAGCGCCTGTGTGTAAAAGCGTCTGCGTGTAAAAGTGTCTGTGTGTAAAAGCGTCTGTGTGTAAAAGTCTCTGTGTGTAAAGGCGTCTGTGAAAGTGTTTGTGTGTAAAAGCGTCTGTGTGTAAAGGAGTCTGTGTGTAAAAGCTTCTGTGTGTAAAAGCGTCTGTGTGTAAAAGCCTCTGTGTAAAAGCCTCTGTGTGTGAAAGTGTTTGTGTGTAAAAGCTTCTGTGTGTAACAGCTTCTGTGTGTGAAAGTGTGTGTGTGTGTAAAAGAAAAGCGTGTGTGTGTAAAAGCTTCTGTGGGTAGAAGTGTCTGTGTGTAAAAGGGTCTGAGTGTAAAAGCGTCTGTGTGTAAAAACCGTCTGTGTGTAAAAGCTTCTGTGTGTAAAAGCGTCTGTGTGTAAAAGCGTTTGTGTGTGAAAGTGTGTGTGTGTCTAAAAACATCTGCGTGTAAAAGCGTCTGTGTGTAAAAGCCTATGTGCGTAAAAGTGTCTAGTGTCTGTGCGTAAAGGCGTCTGTGTGTAAAAGCCTATGTGTGTAAAAGTGTCTAGTGTCTGCGTGTAAAATCTTCTGTGTGTAAAAGCTTCTGTGTGTAAAAGCGTCTCTGTGTAAACGCTTCTGTGTGTAAAAGCGTATGTGTGTAAATGCGTCTGTGTGTAACAGCTTCTGTGCAAAAGTGTCTGTGTGTAAGAGGTTCTGTGTGTGAAAAACAATACGAAGGATAGGATGCAAACTAGTGTTTTGTACTTGTAATATATTGTCTTGATACTACTTGTCTCGCCTGCCTAAAATACATCTTTACTATATTGTCTTGCAATATAGTGTCTCAATACTAACAACAGACGACCCTGCTCTCTCTCTCTCTCCCTCTTTCTCTCTCTCTCTCTCTCTCTCCCTCTCTCTCTCTCTCTCTCTCTCTCTCTCCCCCCCTTTCTCTCTATCTATGTCTCTCTGTGGTTGCAAGACACGTGTCATATGATGCCCTTTACCAAGCAGCACAGTGCATATGCATGGGTTGTCACATGTATCCTCTTCTTAATCAATCTTACTTTTCACAACTTACCCCTCCATAGCTCATATAAAATTCACCAACCATTCACCGACTATTTTTTACGACTAACATACTCAGAGCTGCTTGAAAAACGTCTTTTTCGCTCTCGGGCCAACCGTCGTCTAGTTGATGTTGTCAAGTTCAAAAATTGAGGAAGTCTCGCAGAATTGCTGCGTTTTTTTGATGTTGTCAAGTTCAAAAACTGAGGAAGTCTCGCAGAATAGCTTCGTTTTCAACTTGCAGATAGATAGATAGACAGATAGATAGGTAGATAGATAGATAGATAGAGAGATAGACAGACAGACAGACAGACAGACAGACAACTACAACTACAACAACTACACCTACCACTACACTACACTACAGTACACGACTGCTACAACTACAAATATAAATATACTACGCTCCAGTTCACTACACTAATTACACTACACTACACTAATTAGATCTAATTGCACTACACTACGCCAATTACACTAACAACTACAACAACTACTACCACAACTACTACTACAATTACAACTACACTACACTACACAAATTACACTGCAGCACACGACAACTACAAACACAACTACAACTACAACTACAACCACACTACATTTCAAAACGCTACACTACACTGACTGCATTGCATTACACTACAACTACAACTGCAGCTGCAACTGCAACTACAACTACAACTACAACTACCACTACATTACATTACACTACACTACACATACTACACTACACTAAACTTCACTACACTACACTACATTACACTACACTTCACTAATTACACTGAACTGCGCTACACTACAACTACAACTACCACTACCACTACAACTACAACTACAACTACACTAATTAGACTGCACTACACTACAACTACAACTACAACTACAACTACACCACCGTACGCTAGACTACACTACACTATACCACACTACACTACACAACACTACACGACATTACGCTGCATTACACTACACTAATTACACCACACCACGGCTACAACTGCAACTGCACTTGCAAATACACTAATTACACTACATTACAGCTACAGCTCCACTACACTACACTACAACTACAGCTACAACTGCAAATACAACTAGAACTGCACTACACCACACTACATCCAGCAGTTGTGGTGAGGTGACCGCTGCAACCATTGCAACCATTCCAAAAAACACAACTCCAACCACCTGTCGGTCCATCAGTGGATTCGCTCTGCCATCCGTGATTCACAACGACCAACCTCTCCTATAGGCTTCCTATTTTTGAAACTTCCGCCACCGCCTTGTGCGGTACTACTGGTATAATATAATGTAAGAGAATACACTACAATATCTTATATCATATCGCATTTTTCTGTATACACCACATGTTTTTTTGCACATCGTTTTCCTCATCCTCGTTTCGAAAATGGTTTCGCAGCCCTCTCATGCTGGAGACTTTGGACCATAGCCAAGCAGCAAGTTCATGTCCATTGTCCACTTTGAAGTGTAGACCTGCGGTCTTTTGGTCTTTTGCTGAGCGAAACAGCAGTCAGTGAAAAACAACATGTCATGTAAATACATACCAAATAATTGGCCTCGGTCCTTCCGTTTGATCGACTTCCTGTGAGTGTCGTGTGCTGGAGCGTGTTCATTCTTAACTTTTTCCGCGTTATTTTTGGGGGCTAGAGTCTTGTGTTTGTGCCAACCAAAACAACATCGCAAAGGCAGCTAAATATGCACATATGATATAATATTATGTAATGTATATTGTAAGAATATAGCTGCTGAATCTTTTTCAAACATGTGATTGTCTACTGACTCGGGTCTGCACCAAACTGCCGAGAAACATAGGTTGTCCCCATAAGGATTTGGGCAGTGATTGCCACGGGCAAGATGGGACTGACCATCCCACCATTGAAGAGCACCCAAGTGAACAGAACGAATGAGAGGTTGTAGGGCTGAGACGTGAGGTGGTGCAAAAACCTTCCTGATTTGCTTGAATCGGGAATTATAGATCATCCCAAAGATGGCTTGAACAATGTTGGAACTTGTCAAAAAATGTATCTGGGAAAGCGCCAAGTTTCGAAAACAATCTAACTCGTCTGGATCATAGTCGTTCGAGACAAAGACTGGGATCACCTGCATCATAATCGCGGCAGTGAGGTCTCCAGCAGTCTGGGCCACACCCGCCAAAGTTGCCTCGGAAAAGGGCTGCACAGAAATCGCCGGTGTTTTTCGCCACAGTTGGAGAATCCCTCATGGCCAGTGGTATATGTAGTCTAGTTGTTAACGTGTTATTCTTACTATTAGCATTATCACTACCATTTTACCATTATTTGTAGCATGTTATAGCCATTGGAGACAAACTAGACGACGGTTGGCCCGAGAGCGAAAAAGATGTTTTTCAAGCAGCTCTGAGGATGGTAGTTGTAAAAGATAGTCGGTGAATAGTTGGTGAATTTTATATGAGCTATGGAAGGATATGGTGTGAAAAAGTAAGATTGATTAAGAAGAGGATACTTGGTAAAGAGCATCAGATGACACGTGTCTTGCAACCACAGAGAGAAAGAGGGAGGAGAGAGAGAGAGAGAGAGAAGGAAAGGGAGATAGAAAGAAAACATGGAGAAATATAATGTGAGCAACAAATTTGCGCAGGAGGCTCGGTACCATGAGTCTGCGAATGACATGTGTTATCTCATTTTACTATGGTAATTCCCACACACAATGCGGAAAAAGCTCGGCACCATCATTCCGTGGACGTGAAGAAACGCGACGCTTTTATACAGAGACGCTTTTATACAGAGACGCTTTTACACACAGACGTTTTTACACACAGACACTTTTACACACAGACGCTTTCACACAGAGACGCTTTTACACGCACAAAAACTTTTACACACAGAGGCTTTTACACACAGACGCTTCTGCACACAGACGCTTTTACACACAGACGCTTTTACACACAGACTCCTTTTACACACAGACACTTTTACACACAGACCATTTTACAGACAGACACTTTTACACACAGACGCTTTTACACGCAGATGCTTTTGCACACAAAAGCTTTTACACACAGACACAGAGGCTTTTACACGCAGACAACTTTACACACAGACGCTTTTACACACAGACGCTTTTACATACAGAAGCTTTTACACACAGAAGCTTTTAAACACAGAAGCTTTTACACACAGAAGCTTTTACACACAGAGACCGGACCCGTGAAATCGCAATTTTTCCTCAGTTTTTGACGTTCAACGTCCATTTCGTGCGAAAGGGTCGCGATGGACAAAGTAAAATCGCAATTTTTCCTCAGTTTTTGACGTCCAACGTCCATTTCGTGCGAAAGGGTTGCCCGTGACACCTCAAAATCGCAATTTTACATGAGTTTTTGACGTCCAACGTCCATTTCGTGCGAAAGGGTTGCGATGGACTAACTAGAATCGCAATTTTACCTCAGTTTTTGACATCCAACGTCCATTTCGTGCCAAAGGGTCGCGATGGACAAAGTAAAATCGCAATTTTTCCTCAGTTTTTGACGTCCAACGTCCCTTTCGAGCGAAAGGATTGCCCGTGACACCTCAAAATCGCAATTTTACATGAGTTTTTGACGTCCAACGTCCATTTCGTGCGACAGGGTTGCGTTTCGTGGCGCTCCGGCGGCACCGCCCCCGCCTTAAGAGAGAGATAGAAAGAAGAGCGAGAGGAGATCTGAAGATGTGAAGGTGTGAAGATGTAGATCAGCAGGTGTGAAGGTGTGAAGATGTAGATCTGCAGATGTGAGGGTGTGAGGGTGTGAAGATGTAGATCAGCAGATGTGAAGGTGTGAAGATGTAGTAGATCTGCAGATGTGAAGGTGTGAAGATGTAGATCAGCAGATGTGAAGGTGTGAAGATGTAGATCAGCAGATGTGAAGGTGTGAAGATGTAGATCAGCAGATGTGAAGGTGTGAAGATCTAGATCAGCAGATGTGAAGGTGTGAAGATCTAGATCAGCAGATGTAAGGTGTGAAGATGTATTACAACGGCTGCTTTTTTACGAAGAACCCTTCGCAGGCGCTCTCGGGAAAAACGTAGGCTATGCCACTGCTGTGAGACACTCTCTGCTGGAATCTCCTAAGACACTGTCATGGGAGAACCTGGTGGGTTAGAGACTCTTGAAAGACTTCTTGTGGGACAGACACCCTTGAATCAAGAAAGACAGTCCTGGAAGAGAATCTTGTAAAACTCAAGGATTTGGTGCCCTGGAAGAGACGGAAAAGTACATGCCCAATGTGAGGCACTTCTTTGGAAAATAGGCCTTGGCCGACCTGTGCCTCCTAGGTAAAATATGTAAAATGACAAGTTGTGGGAATTGAAAATCACCAGCGTAATCGTGTCCCAAGCACTGCGCACCCACTGCACAAAAGCACATTTCGTACTGTGTCTGCTTTGCGACTACGTTGCCCAGCATTTCCAGTGTGATCCCCAAGCATGTACAAAACACACTACGTTCATAGTACTGCGCCTGCCGTGCAAACTGGATCCCAACCTAATCCTAGTCTTCTGCCATGCAAACCAAAACACATCTTGCGCGGCTCAACTGCCAAGCGAAACGTATTTCCGCAGACTAACAGCTGTGAATTTTCAGCCTCAGACCAGGGAAGGAACAAACGGCCGGCCTCATTCCAGTTGTGTGCCTCCTTGAAATAGATCGCAAAGGTGCTGAATTCGACCCCATAACTGCAATTGTTGCAGAACGAGCACAGCACGATCAAGAAGCACGGCAACCTGCGAAGCTGCGATGCACCAGCTAGGTTGAAACCGATGAAATACTTGGCATCGTATACTGCATGTACATATGTACATATAAAATATATATATATATATAATTATATATATATCAAAACTACCTGTTTTACTGATGTTTACTGGTGGTTAATACATGTTATTGTAGTCCATAATAGTGATACATAATTGGGATGGGATAGTAATCATAGTCATAATCACTATATATATAGGATGCGGCTCATTTTTCATGGCAGCCGTAAACGTATTAAACGTTGACCAAGAACCAAAGAACCACAGCAGAGCCGCCTGATATCGCTCGGAATGCCAGTTTTAGCCTGGGTTTTTCCCGCGCCGTCGCCATCAAGGTCCTCGAACTCCACACGTACCTTCGTTTTGTCTCCAGTGGCTCCCACGATTCGCGGCTGCAAGGAGCTGCCTTGGAAAAGTGACTTAAAGGGACTCTCCATGATGGATCAAACCGGGGGGAAAACACTGGTTTGTATTTGTTTATAGCATTCCAAGAATGGATTGTAATGATCCCTTTTTTAAAAGGCTTGCAGAACCCCAATATTGACAAGATATAAGACTTAAATGTGCTTTATACACTGCTCGCTTGAACCCTCAATCCGTGCTGCTGGTCAAGAAGTGGTGACTGAAGTCTTGCCCAGCTTGAGACAAAGCGGTCATGCGTGAGAAAGCAGAGACAGCGGTCCTCCCCGTCATGGCTGTCCGCCTGGGCAGAGATTTAGCAGTCTTGCTTCAGAACCATCATGAGAGGCATTGGGGATCATCATCCTACCTGGAGATTCCAAATCCTTACGTGGTAATTACATTCCAGGGGTTCTCGGCGCTTTTGCGCTTTGGTAAGAAACGTTGATTTGAATTGCGAAACACCTGCGACCCCTCAAATGCGGAAAATGCATTTCCAAATATCGAAGAGATTGGTAAAAGTTGAATGAACAATTTTCAAAACCTCCAAGCCCCCAGGTAGCGAAACCGCTCCAACCATTAACCTCCAAGCAGCACAGTTCCAGCGCTGCGCTCCGTTGCTTGCGTCCCTGTAGAGTCACAGCTGCCTCGGGTGTTGCGACTGCCTCGGGTGTTGCGACTGCCTCGGGTGTTGCGACTGCCTCCAGTGGCGCGGCTGCCTCGCACGGCATCCTCGGTCGTCCCATGTCCCATGTCATCCCAAAATGGGAACCTTATCTTGGGCATTATATGTACTGTACATATATATATATATACATGGCGGTTGATCAAAATTCCTTTATCCGGGAACGGCCATTCTTCGCGAATAAAAAAATATCTTTCGCGAATCTTTCGCAAACTCCATGTTTATCTTTCGCGGAACCCATGTTGAGCAACAACTCCTCTTATGAAGATTCATTCAGCACCTGCCAAATCACACCAAATTATCACGGATAACTTCTTCAAAGCCTTGTAAACATGCAGCTAGCATCACGGAATCCCCTTCTCAGGACAGGTTGCTATTGATTAGGCAATTTTTTTTGCAAAGGCTTACTGGGCCACACTCCCTTCAAAATGCACTTTGACTTTCGCCCAGTCCTTCGCAAAATTTTCGCGGAACTTTCGCGATCATACCCCCATCCGCAGACCCCAGCCATCAGCAGGGGGCGCATCAGAGGAACAGGAAACACCAGGGCCTTGGTGTTTGGCTCTCGCAAAGCCTCACTTTTGGAAGCTTGGCTGCTGCATTTCGAGGGTTTCTTGAGACTTCAGAAAGCAACATTAGGCAGTACGAGCGGCAGGTATTTGGCTGTGGCGACGCCTCACCTTCGGAAGCTTGGCTGCTACCGCTACCTATGAAGGGAAAGGTAAATGTGATGTACCATTCTCCTGCCGGACCCCGGGCGGCAGGAGGTGGTAGCCCCTAACAAGCTGTAATGGATACAATGATAATGATTCATAATATCCAACTGTCGCGAAACTTTCGCGAATAAAAAATAAGCCCAAAGAGTATCCCCAACAGCCAGAAACAAAAACAGTTACCAAACACGCAACGAGTGAAGATGTTTATTGCCCAGCCCTTCTTACTCTAGAGGTCGGGCGTGCAAGGCGCAATCGCAGCACAAACACTTTATTAAAAAACGCTTTTCCAAAAGCGTTTGCAATACTTTGGCAGCTGAAGGGCCAATATCCCCGAAGCTCGTGCGAAGGGTTTTTCCCAAAGAACTGCTGTCCACCTCACTCTTCACTTCATCTACCTAACATACATCATCCACATCTCTTGTCTTTTACATCACCTACATCTTCTATACCATCTTCTACACCATCTTCTCTACATCTACATCTACCTCTACATCTACACCATCGCCATCATCACCTACACCTGTCTCACCGACATTGTCTACACCACACCACCTACACATTCTTCCATCAACTTCATCTATATGACATGCCTGATCTACAACACATACATTACCTACATCATCATCTACATCACTACATCCTCTACATCACCCACATCACCTACATATTCTGCACCATCTTCTCTACATCATCATAATCATCATCATAATCATTATCATTTTCATCATCATCATCATCATCACCATCATCATCATGACCATCATCATCATCATCACCATCATCATCATCATCATCTATCTCACCTATATACACTGTTTACAGTACCTACCTACACATTTTCCATCAACCTCATCTACATGACATGCATCACCTACAACGCATACATGACCTACATCATCATCTATATCACTACATCCTCTACATCACCTACATCTTCTAATCTATCTAACCTCACATCACTTACAACATCATCCTCATCATCTACAACATAGACAACATCACCTACATCAGCTACAGGTGATCAACTTCTACGGAACTCCTACAAATCTTGAGAAATGTCATTTACACAGGACTTGACTTGCAGGTGATCCACTTCTACTTGAACTCCTACAAGACTCCTGCAAGGTCATTTGCACAGAAATTGTTACACTGGAGTTGCTCCACAGGAGTTCAGGCAACTTCCAGGTGATCAAATTGTATCTGAACTCTTGCAAATCAGACTTCTCCAGTTCTTCTATTTCTCTCCGGCGGCAGGGACAGCCAGCCAGTGGCTTACGAAACGTTACCCTCTGCGGCGTGTCGGACACCCAAACGTGTGGCGAAATGCGGGTCTTGTTTGTCCTTGGGCAACCTTCTGCGGAGATCGCGCGTGTCGGATGGGCCAACATGTGGTGTGGTGAAATGCGACACTTCTTTGCGTCTGCGGAGATCGTGCATTTCGGACGCCAAAACATGTGGTGGAATGTGAGTTTATTTTGGGCCCGGGCAACCCTCTGCAGAGATCGCGCAGGTCGGACATCCAAACATGTGGCAAAATGCAAATTTGGTGAGGCCCGGCGCAGGGTCAACCCAACCATCAAAAACTTGTGTAAAATTGTCATTTTGAAAGTTCAGCTGCAAGCGTGGCATGGAAGTCAAACGGCAATAACTGTGGGAAAACTACGCTTTTTTAATGTCAGATGCAAACGTTCAAGAATTGGTGTAAAATTGCGACCTTACCGATTTTGAAACGTCAGGCACAACCGTTTCGCGCGAAATAAAAATTATATAAAATTGCGATTTTACAAGGTCAGGCGCCACCCTTTCAAGCAAAATGACTGCCCAACATCAAAAATGTTTGATTTTCCAACGCCGGATGCAACCCTTTCGCACGATATGATGGCCGAACGTCAAAAACTCAAGTAAAATTGTGACTTTTTAAAGCGTGTAAAAGCTGCTCTGTGGAATCGGTTTTTCTGTGGGAAAGCGTCTGTGCGTAAAGGCTTCTCTGTGTAAAAGCTTCTGTGCGTAAAAGCTCCGCGTGTACAAGCTTCTGTGTGTAAAGCCGTCTGTGTGTAAAAGCTCCTGTGCGTAAAAGCTTCTCTGTGTAAAAGCTTCTGTGGAAAAGCTTGTGTGTGCAAAAGCTTCTGTGTGTAAACGATTCTCTGTGTAAAGGCTTCTCTGTGTCAAAGCTTCTGCGATTCTCTGAAAAACAACCTGCATGTGCCTAAAAGCTCTGTGTGTATAGGCGTGTATATGTCAAAACGTCTCTGGGTAAATGCTTCTGTGTGTAAAGGCATCTGTGTTCAGAAGCTTCTGTGTGTAGAAGCATCTGCCGCATCTGTGTGAAGAACTTTTGTGTAAATGCCTCTGTGTGTAAAGACCCGTCTGTGTAAAAGCTTGGGCATTTGCGTGTTTAAAGCTTCTGTGTGTATAAGATTGTATAAGCTGCTCTGTGCAAGGGCCTCTCTCTGTGTAAAAGCTTCGGTGTGTAAAAGCTGCTCTGTGTAAACCCTGCTGTGTGAACAAACTTCTATGCACAAAAGCATCTGTGTGCTCTGTGTGTAAAGGCGTGTGTGTAAAGCTTTTGTGTGTGCACATGCTTCTGTGTAAAAAAGATGCTCTGTTTGGATGCTTCTCTGTGCAAAAGCTTCTCTGTGTAAAGCTTCCGTGTGAAAACCTCTGTGCGTAAAAGCTTCTGTGTGTAAAGGCCTCTATGTGTAAAAGCGTTTGTATAGAAAAGCTTCTTTGTCTAAAGGCGTCTGTGTGCAAACGCCGCTCTGTGTAAAACTTGCTCTGTGTAGCGGCTTCTCTGTGTAAAAGCGTTTGTGTGTCAAAGCTGCTCTGTGTACAGGCATCTGTGTGTGTGTGCAAAGGCGTCTGTGTGTAAAAGCTTCTGTGTGTACAAGCTTCTCTGTGTAAACGCCTCTCCGCGTCAAAGCTTCGGTGTGTCAAAGCTGCTCCGCGTAAACGCTGCTCTGTGAAAACAAACCTGAGTGTAAAAGCCGGTCCGCGCAAAGGCTTCTCTATGTGAAAGCTGCTGTATATAAAAATCGTTTGTGCGCAAAGTTTTTTCCCGTAAACGCTTGTCTGTGACAAAGCTTCTCTGTGCAAAATCTTGTCTGTGTAAAAGCTTCTGTGTGTAAAAGCTGCTCTGTTTAAAGGCTTCTCTGACTAAAAGCTTCTGAGTGTAAAAGCTTCTGTGTGTAAAGGCATCTCTGTGAAAAAGCTTCTGTGTGAAAGCTTTCTTGTGAAAAGGCGGTAAACGTTTCTGTATCTAAAAGCTTCTTTTTGTAAGGCGTGTGCGCGTGTGTGTTTGGAAAAGCTCCTGTGTGTAAAAGCTTGGGCATCTGCGCATTAAAGTTCCAGTGTGTAAAAACTTCTTCGTGAAAGAGCGTCTGTGTGTAAAGCTGCTCTGTGTAAAGGCCTCATGTGGTAAGGCTTCTTTAGAAAAGGCTTTTCTGTGTAAAAAGTAAAAGCTTCTGTATGTAAAAGCGTCTGTGTGCAAAAGCGTCTGTGTAAAAGCTGCTCTGTGTAAATCCCTCTCTGTGCAAAGGCTTCTGTGTGTAAAATGAAATCTGCGTAAGTTTTTCGCTGTGCAAAAACAACATGCCTTTTGATTCTGACTGTCGCTCAGGTGCCAGCCCTGGGGCAAACCCTCTGTGGGGACAAAAAAGGCATGAAACCGTGGATATATGACATTTGACTCGCGTCAGCTATCATTCATCATCATCTCCATCGCCATTCATCCTCGTCATCGTCATCGCCATCATCATTGTCGTCGTCATCATCACCATCATCATCATTTTTCTTGTGTATTATCTTCACGTCTCCTCCCTCCTGCTTTCTTTCAGGCCACGCTGTCGTCTAGTGTTTTCATGTGCGAGTGCCGTATCATTATTTGAAGCAAATCTAGTTCTTGAATCTCTCTGTTTCGTTATTAGAACAAGTCTTCAAACTTTGCAGTATTCTGTTGTTCAGTGTTCTTGGAACCTTGCCTGGGCAACTGTTCTTGGACACGTTGCTTGACACTTGTTTATCGGAACCTTGCTTGGGAACCTGTTCTTGGGAGCCTTGCTTGGGAACCTGTTCTTGGGAGCCTATTCTTAGGAACCTGCTCTTGGGAGCATTGCCTGGTAACCTGTTCTTGGGAACTTTCTCTTGGGACCCTGTTCTTGGAAACTTTGCCTGCTTGCTTCAAACCTGTTCATTGGGACCTTGCTCGGGAACCTGTGTTGTTTTCGCATTTGTTTCGTAACTTTGCTTGGGAACCTTGTTTAGGAACCTGTCCTTCGGAACCTTGCTTGGGATTCTGTTTTTGCTTCCAACCTTGCCTGCGCTGTTCTTCGATTTGTTTCTTTGCAAGTTGTTCTTGGAAAGCTGTTCCTGGGAACATGAGCAACCTGTTCTTGGGAACCTTGCTTGGAAACCTGTTTGTTGAACCTTTCTTGCAACATTGCTTTGGAACCTTTCTTGACAACCTTGCCTGTCAACCTATTATTCGAAACCTTGCTGGCGAAACTGTGATTGAAAGCCTTGCTAAGGAACCTTGCTTTTGCTTGGGAACGTGTTCGTGGGAACCGTGCTGGCAACCAATTGCTCCGAACCTTCCTAGAGAATTTGTTCTTGGAACCCGAACCTGTTCTTGGGAACCTGTTCTTGGAACCCTTGCTCGGGAACCTGTTCTTGCGAAGCTTGCTTGCAAACCTGTCCTTGGTAACCTTGCTTGGCGACCTGTTCGTGGAAACCTTGCCTGGGAACCTGTTCCCAAGGACCTTGCTTGGTAACCTTGCTACACTGCAAGGAAACCTGTTCTTGGAACCCTTGCTTGGGAACTTGAGGCACTGTCCTTGGAACCCTTTCTTGTGAGCCTGTTCTTGCGAACTTTGCTTGGGAACCTGGTCTTGCGAACCTTGCTTGGAAACCTGTTACCAGGAACCTTGCCTGGAAACCCCTTGCTTGCGAACCTATTCTTGGAAACCTTTTTTGCAACCTTTTTCTTGGAAACCTGTTCCTGGGAACCTTGCTTGGGAACCTGTTCCTGGGAACCTTGCTCGGCAACTGTTTCTGGAACCCTTCCTTGGGAACCTTGCCTGGGAACCTGTTTTTGGGAACCTGGCTTGGGAATCGTTCCTGGTAACCTTGCTTGCGAACTTGTTCCTGGAAAAATTGCTCGGAAATCTTGTTCCTGGGATGGCTGAAGACCCCAAGCTTACGCTGTTGGGGAAAAACTTGTTCATGGAAATTTTGCTTGGAAACAAGCTCTTCCTGGGAACGCTGCTTGAGAGCCTGTTCCTGCGAGCCTTGTTCCTGCCTGCAACCTTGCTTGGAAACGGTTCCTGGGACCTTGCTTGGGAACCGTTTTAAGGAACCGTACTTGCAAGCGGTTCCTAAGAACTTAACCTAGCTTGGGAACCTCTTCCCGGATACCTGCTTGGGAGCCTCTTCCTGGGAACTTGCTTGGAAACTTCTTCCTGGGAACCCTTGCTTGCGAACCTCTTCCTGGCAACCTTGCTTGAGAACCTCTTCCTAGCAACCTTGCTTGGGAACCTTTTCCTGGAAACCTTGCCTGGAACTTTTTCCGGGAACCTCACTTGTGAACCTGTTCTTGGGAAACTTGTTTGGGAACCTGTTCGTGGGAACCTTGTATGGGCACCTGTTCCTGGGAACCTGTGGCTGGGAACCTTGCTTGGGAACCTCTTCCTGGGAGCCTTGCTTGGGAACCTTGCGCAGTGCGGGTTTCGCTGCTCCGACCTGCTCCAAGACCTTTACTATGGCTGAAGACCCCAAGCTTACGCTGTTGGGGAAACATGTTCCTGGAAATCTTGCTTGGGAAACGGTTCCTGGAAACCTTGCTTTAAAAAAAACTGAAATCCTTGCTTGCAAAACCTGTTCCTGGGAACGCTTGACAACCTGTTCCTGGGAACCTTGCTTGGGAACCTATTCCTGAAACCTTGCTTGGGAACCTCTTCCTGGGAGCCGTGCTTGGGAATCTGTTCCTGGGAACCTGTGGAACCTCTTCCTGGGAACCTTGCTCGGGAACGTGCTTGGGAACCTTACTGGTGAACCTGTTCTTGGGAACCTTGTATGGGCACCTGTTCCTGGGAACCTTGCTTGGGAACCTGTTCCTGGGAGCCTTGCTTGGGAACCTTGCGCAGTGCGGGTTTCGCTGCTCTGACCTGCTCCAAGACCTTTACTATGGCTGAAGACCCCAAGCTTACGCTGTTGGGGAAACATGTTCCTGGAAATCTTGCTTGGGAAACGGTTCCTGGAAACCTTGCTTTAAAAAAAACTGAAATCCTTGCTTGCAAAACCTGTTCCTGGGAACGCTTGACAACCTGTTCCTGGGAACCTTGCTTGGGAACCTATTCCTGAAACCTTGCTTGGGAACCTCTTCCTGGGAGCCGTGCTTGGGAATCTGTTCCTGGGAACCTTGCTTGGGAACCTTGCTTGGGAACCTGTTCCTGTGAACCTTGCTTGGGAACCTCTTCCTGAGATCCTTGCTTGGTAACCTCTTCCCGGGAACCCTTGCTTGGGAACCTCTTCCTGAGAACCTTGCTTGGGAACCTCTTCCTGGAAACATTGCTTGGGAACCTCTTGCTGGGAACCCTTCCTGGGAAACCTTTTCCTGGGAACCTTGCTTCAAAACCTTGCCTGGGAACCTCTTCCTGGCAACCCTGTTTGGGAAGCTCTTGCTGGGAACCCTTGTTTTGGAACCTTTTTTCTGGAAACCTTGATTGGGAACCTGTTCCTGGGAACCTTGCTTGGGAACCTGTTCCTGGGAACGGGAACCCTTGCTTGGGAACCTCTGGAGCCTTGCTTGGGAACCTTGCTTTTGGGAACTTGGGAACCTTGCCTGGGAACCTTGCTTGGGAACTTGTTCCTGGGAACCTTGCTTTGCCTGGGAACCTCTTAGGAACCTGTTCCTGGGAACCTTGCTTGGAAACCTTGCTTGGGAACCTCTTCCTGGGAACCTCTTGGGAACCTTGCTTGGGAACCTGTTCCTGGGAACCTTGCTTGGAAACCTTGCTTGGGAACCTCTTCCTGGGAACCTCTTGGGAACCTTGCTTGGGAACCTGTTCCTGGTAACCTTGCTTGGGAACCTGTTCCTGGGAACCTTGCTTGGGAACCTGTTCCTGGGAACCTGGGAACCCTTGCTTGGGATTCTCTTGGAAAAGGAGACCCCTTCCAAGCGTGCGCGGTGCGGATTTGGCTGCTCCGACCTGGTCCGGGACCTTTACTATGGCTGAAGACCCCAAGCTTACGCTGTTGGGGAATTATCTTTCGCGAACTCGGAAAAGAACTTTCGCGAGGGTTTCCAATATAACATGCACGGTTTTCGCAATTAAAACTCCTTACAAGGACCTTTAGATCAACCATCGCATATATATATATATATCTATATATATATACATATTATACATATAATATAATATATATATATAATATTTAATATATTATATAATATAATTTTAAAACAAATATAATATATAACATATAATATATAAAATAAAATATATAATATAATATAATATAATATAATTTAATATAATATAATATAATATAATATATAATATATAGTAAATAATATATAATATGTAAAATATAATATTCAATATATGATATATAATATATCATATATCATCTATAATATAAATTTAAAAAATATAATAACATTTTTTAATATAATATAACATTATTTAATATAATAATATTTAATAATATATATATACGATATATATATATATATCAATATATATATATATATCAATATATATATATATATCAATATATATATATATATATTATTGGTATATATGTCTATATATTTATATTTTCTATTGTATATATATGTATATATATCAATAAATATATATATTATGTGTATGTCTATATATATATTCTATTATATGTAATATGATATTTATCATTGTATATATTCTTTATATATTATATTATATTATATAAATGTCTATATATTATATTATATATATCATATATATATATTATTATATATATATATATATTATATATATATTATTTAAATGCCTATTACATTGATATTAACGGTGGCTCCAATATGGAGAATATCCATGAATATCCAACTCTTGACCGGGGCACGCATGAATTTGACCAAAAACTGCAGACATTCCTGACTTTGGGGACTTGATCTATTTGGCAGGAAGCTACAATGGCTACAGTGTTCCAGCTTAAGTTTAGCCACGTGCAATGCAATTCCTGGTTTGAAACCCTTCTTTACTAGAAAGACCTACCGGAACAGCGTCGCGTCTTGGAAGGGTTTCGCAATGCGACACAAGGTTCCTATAAATATCATTTCTGCATTCTTACAGGCTGGTGCAACTCTGGGCCTCAGTTTGTTCTTTTGTAACTGTAACCCACTTGTTCGTTTCCATAATTTGTATAAATCATTATAAATGTAGATTTGATTTTCTCAGCTCTTAGAAAAAGTACGAAGCTGTTTGCAATGAAGTGAGCGCAGATGAGTGTGTTGGTGAAAGAAGAGAAGCCTGCGGCCCAGATTCTGACTGTGCCCCTGGACGAACTGCGTTGAACCTTAGCTATCAAACGCTGCGCAGGTGTTGCTGGGTCCGATGCGAGTTATATAGCCAAAAAATCCCAGAAACATATATTCCAGATGGTCGTCATGTTTTGAAAATCGAGTTCTGAGATTTCTTGGTCAGTTCAAAGCTGGGCCAAGTCAGCAAGGTTCAGGTCAAGATGCCAAGGGCAGTCTAGCACAGAGCTGAGACTAGAGTGTGAAATGAGCCAATCCACAAAAGATAATCATCCCAGAAATGATTGAAAACACCAAGCAGATCCAAGCAGTACGGCGTATATGGCTGCTTACAGCACGCGACAAATGCCTGGAGTGATCCAAAATGCTGTAATTACCAGCATGATCTGACCTGGCAAGAAGAATCCTCCAAGACATCTTCAACACAAATGAATACAAATGACACATATTGATAAGAATGCATGGCTAAACATCCAGCAAAGTGGTTTGCCAGCTTTGCGTGCCATGTGGCTCCTCGCTCTTGGTGCTTCCCCTCTGTTCAGAACTTCTGTGACTTTCTGCCTCAGTCCCTGACACCTCCTTAACCACCAGCTCTTCCGAAGCCACAGCACCAGGCAATTCTATCTGCCTTGGTGGACCCAATGGCACCTCAGGCACGACTGCCAAGGACACTTTCTTGGCGTCACGGCCTTCACCAGATCCCACAATTGGTGTTACTTCCCCAGCTTCTGAGCGACTTGAGACAAATTCCACGAAGGACTTTCGAATGGGTGGCTGCATGCAGAGCACAAGAAGCAGGAGCCCTTGGGAAATGCAGTGGTAGGTGCACACCCCTGTCCAGCCGCCCAGGTCGTACAGAATGCCTCCTATGGTGCAACCACTTGCTAATGCAATGGTGGAAACGGACAACAAAGTGGAAGTGGCCTGTCGAGCCTGGGATTCCGAGGCACCAAAGGTATCGAACGCAATCCCTTCGATAGCAGCAGTGGGGTCAAGGCACATCAACACCACAATTTGCGCGAAGATGGCCCATAGGCTGGTTTGGTAGATCAAAGCAAGGACCGCAAAAACTAAATGGATCACTGCCATTGGCACAATCAACCAGTAACCTCCTCGCAGTTGAAGCTGCTGAGTTCCCGCGCGCAACAGACAGCCAGAAGCGATCGCCAGACCGCCCGTCACAAGTGACCATTCGTTTTCGGCAAAATGTAGACTGTAGCCTGGCCAAAGGAAGCCGTTGATTGTGCCATTCAGGAGTGGCAGCAGAATGCAAACAAAGACCTCAGGGATTTGTTGATCCGCGTACCCCCACAAAAATAACAACACTCCCCGAGGTTAGCCAGTGGATTAACTGGATTAACTACTGCCGAAATCCGCGAACCCTAGCCGACAGCAAGAGGGGGGCATCAGAGAAGTTAAACAAATCCAGATAGTCCAGGAGACGTATGAGCAATTGCATGGAAGCGTCTCGAGGTCGTCAAGTGCATCGACGAAATCTTCTTCGGGTTCTTCGTCAGGATCTGCACCATTATCTTGGCTCATGATCGCTGAACAAGGCACATCGAAAGTGGGGTTCCCAAATGAGAGGTAAGTTGGCTACTCTAAGCCAAGTGGGGCAAGTTGGTGACTATATCTCTCCACTTGCATGTCTTATGAACAAACCCACTGAAATTGGGAGCCCCACCTAGCGCTTTCCAGTCTCTCGAGCCAGCTGAGGCTCTGGGTGCAAGTGATACCCCATCAATGCTATCCCAATGTCATCCGATGTCCGCCCTATGCGATTCAGGGTCGGCACCCATTGATATGGGTTTGCCTGCAAATAGGCCCCAAAATCCAAAAAGGCCATGATCAATATGAATTAGTACTATTACATACAAGTATCATCGCATTAAAATTGGCAATTTCTTCAATTTGGGGGTATGTCCCACCTTCCGAAGACACATGTGTTTTTTTCTGAACCATCGTCAAGTGGTTAAGTTGCATGAGGATCTCCACCCTCATGAGTTATTCAAGGTGTTTCTGAAATGGCATTCCCCACTCAGATTTTGTTTGGCCGTTCGGGAAGGCCGATGTCGGTGATAAATTATATATATATATTACATATTATATCATATATTCTCTATTTTTTACGATATATTATTTTAAACATTATATATATATTATAAATAATATATGATATATTTTATATAATATGTCAATGATATATAATGTCTTATAAATTATATTGTTGTGAAGCATGTGTATATTTAAATTATATTAAATAGTTTATATTTAAAATCAAAAATTATAAATCATATATTTCATACTATATACCATGTATTAAATATTAAATATTATATGTATAGTATTAAATATTATCTATTGTACATTATTTTCTACAGTTTTTAAAACCATATAGGATATACTATATGTCATGTATTAAATATTAGTTTTAAAATACTACATATTTTACATTAGGTATTATGCCTTATATTTTTTATATTCATTTTTATGTATAATTATATATATTGCATAATATATATATATATTATATTATTATATAGGTAAATTTATTTACTATATCACATATTAAATTATATATGTTATCGTAAATATAATGTATATATTATATATATATATAAACATTATGTATTGAAAAACTGTTATGTATATATATATATTATGTATTATCGAAGGAAGTTTAGAAGTCAAACTTCCGACAATATGGACAGATGGTAAAGCAGAGATGGGAAGAGTCAGAGAAGAGAAGAGAAGAAGAAAGAAGATCAAAAAAGAGAAAGTCGCAGAAGAAAGAAGATCCAGGTGCGCGTAAAGGTAGGAAAGTCGCGAAACACTGTGTTTTTCCAATGATTTGTGGCTCCGGAGGGTCGAAAAGTAGGCTCGCTAAAGCGGCGGTTGCGGAGCCATCTGGCCAGATGAGAGATGAAAAATTGCACGCGTTGTGGCACGAAGCACATTTCCAAGTCAAACTGTAATGAAAGGACCGGATAACCCCACAAGTCAACTTTTTCCAATAATCAGAAAAAGTGGCTGAAACGGCACGGAGAAAGAAGAAAGGACAAAGGAGATGGTGGAGGGTCGATCATTTTAAAAGTTGTATGTGAAGAGTTGTGCGTGACAAAGTTGTGTGTGAAAGAGTTGTGTGTGACAAAGATGTGTGTGAGAGAGTTGTGTGAGAAAGATTGTGAGTGAAAGAGTTGTGTGTGAAAGATTGGTTGCGACTAAGTTGTGTGTGAAAGAGTTGTGTATGACAAAGTTGTTTGTGACAAAGCTGTGTGTGAAAGAGTTGTGTGAAAGATTGTCTGTGACAGGGTTGTATAAAGTTGTGTGTGAAAGAGTTGTATGTGACAAAGCTGTGTGTGTGTGACAAAGTTGTCTGTGACAAAGTTGTGTGTGAAAAAGTTGTGTGTGACAAAGCTGTGTGTGACAAAGATGTGTGTGACAAAGACGTGTGTGAGAGAGAAGTTGCATTTGAGAGAGATGTGTGTGAAAGATTGTGTGTGACAAAGTTGTGGGTGACAATGTTGTGTGTGAGAGAGAGATGTGTGTGAAAAAGTTGTGTGCGAAAGAGTTGTGTGTGACAAAGAATGTGTGTTTGACAAAGTTGTGTGTGTGACAAAGTTGTGGGTGACAAAGTTGTGTGTGACAAAGTTGCAGGTGACAAAGTTGTGTGTGACAAAGTTGCGGGTGACAAAGTTGTGTGTGAGAGAGATGTGTGTGAGAAAGTTGTGTGCGAAAGAGTTGTGTTTGACAAAGTTGTGTGCGATAAAGTTGCATGTGAGAGAGAGATGTGAAAGATTGTGCGTGACAAAGTTGTGCGTGACAAAGTTCTGCGTGACAAAGTTGTGCGTGACAAAGTCGTATTTGAGAGAGATGGACTAACTTGCAGCGTCGTGGATGTCACCAAGTGCCACGCCTGCCACGCCAAACAAGGTCGATGTCGCCAAGCGCCACGCCTGCCACGCAAAACGTAGGTGGATGTCGCCAAGTGCCACGCCTGCCACGCCAAACGAAGTGTTGTTGTTGTTGTTGTTGTTGTTGTTGTTGTTGTTGTTGTTGTTGCTGTTGCTGTTGCTGTTGCTGTTGCTGTTGCTGTTGCTGTTGCTGTTGCTGTTGCTGTTGCTGTTGCTGTTGCTGTTGGTGTTGTTGTTGTTGTTGTTGGTGGTGGTGTTGGTGTTGGTGTTGGTGTTGGTGTTGGTGTTGGTGTTGGTGTTGGTGTTGGTGTTGTTGTTGTTGTTGCTGTAGTAGCTGTAATGTATCTAGTGTAGTGTAGCGTAACTAGATGTAACTAGTGTAGTGTAGTGTAATTAGTGTAGTGTAGTGTAATTAGTGTAGTGTAATGTAGCGTAGTATATGTGTATTTGTAGTCGTAGTAGTAGTGTAGTGTAGTCGTAGTTGTAGTTGTTGTTGTAGTTGTCTATCTATCTATCTATCTATCTATCTATCTACCTACCTATCTAATTATGTATCTATCTATCTATCTATCTATCTATCTATCTGTCTATCTATCTATCTATCTATCTATCTTTCTGCAAGCTTGAAAACGAAGCTATTCTGCGAGACTTTCTCAGTTTTTGACCTTGACAACGTCAAAAACGCAGCAATTCTGCGAGACTTCCTCAATTTTTGAATTTGACAACTTCAAAAACGGAATAATTCTGCGAGACTTCTTCAATTTCGGAAGTTGACAACATAAAAAACGAAGCAATTCTGCGAGACTTCCTTCAATAATGGAAAGTTGAGTGCAGAGCTGACGGCCTCGTACCAATGCGTTTTGCGATTTTTCCACTCCATCTGTCTAAAGTACTGTGCCTCGAAAAAGTGATGCCCGGTATTACGAAGTGCTGCACCTGTCATGCAAAATCATCTTGGCAAACCTGAAGATTTGATGCTCCAAAATGCAACCTTTCTCAGGAAAGCAGCGCCCTGACCTGCTGACATCTCTGATGAACATGTCTCTTGTACTGCGCCTGCCACGGAAAATGCATCTTTGCAGATCCTCTTCGAAATGTGCTTCGCGCCACAGCGCGTGCAATTTTTCATCAATCATCTGGCCAGATGGCTCCGCAACCGCCGCTTTAGTGAGCCTACTTTTCGACCCTCCGGAGCCACAGATCATTGGAAAAACACAGTGTTTCGCGACTTTCCTACCTTTTCGCGCACTTGGATCTTCTTTCTTCTGAGACTTTCTCTTTTTTGATCTTCTTTCTTCTTCTCTTCTCTTCTCTAACTCTTCCCATCTCTGCTTTTCATCTGTCCATATTGTCGGAAGTTTGACTTCTAAACTTCCTTCGCCAACTACAAAACTACAACTACCACTACATTGCACTACACTACACTACACTACACTAATTACACTACACTACACTATTTTACACTACACTACACTAGACTGACACTGTACCACACTACAGTACACAACACTACAGTACACTACACTACACTGCACTAATTACATCAGACCACAACTACAACTGCAACTGCAACTAAACTACACTAATTACACGACATTACAACTCCACTACGCTACACCACAGCTACAACTACAACTGCACTACACCACATTACATCCAGAAGTTGTGGTGAGGTGACCACTGCAACCATTGCAGCCACTCCAAAAAACACAACTCTAACCAGGTTTCGGTCCATCAGTGGATTCGCTCTACCCTCCGTGATTTACAACAACCAACCTCTCCTATAGGTTTCCTATTCTTGAAACTTCCGCCACCGCCTTGTGCGGTACTACTGGTATATCATGTACTATAGATTATATATTATATATGTTCTATATTATATTTATATATTATATTTTAAATATCATATCATATAAATATATATGTATATATTTATTATTTATATTATATTATATACATACTATACATTATATATTATATATATTATATATTATATATTATATATTATATATTATATATATTAATAAATATATATATATATTTATATACATCTATTATACATTATATAAAATATATACTATATATTATACATACTATATATTATATATACTATATATATATTATATATTGTATAGGAAATATGATATATACTATATATTAAAAATACTATATATTAAATTTTGTATATTATATATTGTATTGTATAGATTATATACATTACATATTATATATTTATATTATATATTATTTATTAAATAAATATATATATATATGTATGTATATTCTATGTATATATATATTATATACATTATATTATATATATACTATATATTATATATACTATAAATTATATATTGCATATATATTATATATTAAATATTATATGTATATTATATATATATTATATTATATTATTTATTATATGATATATATATATATTATAAACATTATATATTATATATTATATGCTATATATTATATATTATATATTACATATTATATATTGAATATTTAATATTATAATATAATATATTATATATATATCATATATATTGTATATCATATATATTGTATATGTATATATATATACGTCATATAAAAATATATATATATAATATAATATATATAATATAATGTGTACAATATATATATAATATATATAATACATTATCTATTATATATAATGTATATCATATATTATCGACTATATATATTGTATTTCATATATTATCTATTATATCAGATCTTATGTAGTGTATATTATATATATTATATATATATTATGTATATATATATCATATAATATATATATCATTATATATTTATTTATATATATATCATATGTTATCTATTATTTATCATATATCATGTAGTGTATATTGTATATTGGATATTATATAGTCTATATCATATATCATATATTATATATCATGTATTATGTGTATATATATTACATATCAATGAATCACTGGATTGGTGGTTCAAGGCAGATTTACAGGTCATGATTTGTACCCCCGAATACAAGGCTTTCATGGGTTTTCTGTAAGGTTTCCCTCAACCAATTCCCGGCGATTAAGTTTTTTTTCCCTGGCCTTCCATGGATATGTTCAAAGTCTAGGTCACACCTTGCCACAAGTCTGTGATGATTAGAACCAGTCCAAACGGGTCGGTTCCTCTCGAATTTCCTGGTCTAATCCGGCACGAACTCGAAAGTTCTCTAGCCATCTTCCATGACCACCATGACTGCAGCGATGTGTGGTGCTTCCATCGCCTTGAATCTTAGCATTGATGAGTACAGGTAAGTTGGTTATGTTGGTTGAAAAATATACATCAATTGAGATTCAAAAGCTGGATATAGCTGACGACACCACCTTGTAGGTGCACTGATGGGCGCTGTGCCGGGCACTTCCCATCTGGAATTCCAGAAGTACTGGAGGCTAAAGCAAGCTGAGGCCGCGCAGAACCTGCATATAATGGGCCAAAGCTGAACACAGTTACAGGTAGGCACTCTTAGAGTAGCCCCATTATAGCTGCTGTATGCACTTTGTGCTGACAGCTACATTGATGCCCTTTGAGTCAACAGGGGTTGTGGCATGTCCTTCAAATCACCCGGGCCTGCACCGCCCATGGGAAATCATCTCCAACAAAGAATTAGACCAGCTGATTGTTGCTGGATTTTCGCCATTCAAAACTTAAGTTGGCTCAGATGGGACATAAGTCAAGAACCCCTGTCTCCAACATATGTTGCCACTAGATGAATTCGCCTTAAAATAGGCTAACCCAAGCCACAAAAGTGATATCATGATCATTAAAAAAGCATATATGTATGTATATATATATATATTAACGTAGCAACATAGATGGGGTGGCAAAAAAAATCTGACACACACACACGCAGTTTTCAGACAAAGCGTGTCCAACAGCCGCTCACAAGTTTTGAGTGGTGCTCTTTCGTCCCGCACTTGCCCAGCTACTCACCTAGGGACCAGGCTTGTTGGTCATGGGATCATGGAATCTTGGGATTCTTGCAGAGATTTTTCAGAAACGAAGCACCATAAAGCTGATGAAAAAAATGTGAAAAAAGTGGGAGAAGGGGTGAACTGGGTTTGTCTGAAAACGTGAAGATCATGGAGTACCATGGAATACCCAAAAGAATCACCTTTTGCCCTATCAGAATTGGTGATTTTCAGGGTATACCCCATTTATACCCAATTTTTAGACACATCGAACTGAGTTACCATCCTGGTTGCACATCCACAACGCTGGTGGATTGATTCTGATTGCTTAATAGCCACTGCTATCATCAAGAGAGTCTTGGCCATTGACTACCCTCTGGTAAACTAACTTTATACCAACATAACTATGGAAAGATCCACCATTTTTAGTGGGTAAATCAACTATTTCTATGGCCATGTTCAATAGCTTTTTGTATGTTTACCAGAGGCTAATTGATCCGATCACAACGTTTGCTTGTTCGGTAGGATCGTTGACCCACTTGATCTACAGTATCTTGATCTCATAGGTTTCAAATTCAAACCAACCAAGATAAGGTCAAAGGTTGGCCAAAATGTTCTTCAATTGGCCATATAGGTTGGCCGATTGACTCGCAATGTCAAAACCCTGCTACCCTTGTGATCCTGAGTGACCATCACACAAACAATCTGATTATTATTAACGGACATTAACAGACCGTGACTATCATGGGATTACCATTGATGCTAAATTTTGTGGTGGTTCATTTTGACACATATTCCATATTGGCTTCTCCCAAAAATTGTATCTCCAAACCCACTAGTCAGTCAATCATCATATTGCCAATTCAAAGTCACATCTACTTGGATATACACCATTTTCAGACAACCCTATTGTTGCTTGATATATCCAATGAAAATCCAGTAACGAGTATCTACGTACATCCCATCATATCCCCTATCCCCGGATCCCCGGCACTTTGCCAAGGGCCTGGCTTTTCACCACCTACTCACCACCATGGTGAGGGCTAGTGAGGCTGCTATCCAGATATATCCCCATAGTTTGGCCTGATCAAATTACCATTTCATAATGAAGCGTCTGGGTGAAATCTCCATTTTTGGTGACTTGGATCTGTTGAGCATCAATTTTCTCGTGCATGGCAATATCATCTGTGTATATTTTTCTATCCCACTCTATTACAAGAGGTTTTTGATTTGATCCCAGTATATCCCCATAAAATGGTGTTTTTTCTATCAACATAAGCGTTATATCCATAAATGTGATATCCCACCATATCACCATTTTCTAACACCCCCGGATGACATCTGATGAATGGAATCAGGTTGAAACTGACAGGTATCCCATCCCCATAGCGCAATGACGATGTCCCATCATGTCCCATCATGTCCCATCATGTCCCATCATGTCCCATCATGTCCCATCATGTCCCATCATATCCCATTGTCCCCTTGCGATGGTTCCCTGTTGAAAGCCTCAAGATCCAAAGCGACCAAGTCGCTCTCCGTTTTCCCAAGCGACGACTGCGTTTCTCCTCTGCAGTCTCGATATCATCTCCAAAGCCCAGACGAGCACAGAACCTGAGGAGGGAAGCGAACCTTGGAGTATCGTCCCACGATGCGTAACTGGTGACCATATTTAAGTGCTGAATAGCCATAGCATAGCGTAGCTAATAAGTAGTCAGTAACCATAGTTATATAATGACTGGGCAAAAAAAAAAAACATAAGTGGTTAATGGCCATAGTTATAAGCCATTTGGATGACCCCACTAAATGGAGACTTACTAAGTAAGCTTATTAACTGATTACTAAGTGGGATCCTCCAAACATGACCAAGCATGATCCTATGGTCTATGGTGATAAGTTCAGTGAGGATTTCAGGTACCTAAACTGGAGGTACTGTACACTGTACATCACTGTACACTGTATGTATATATTTATATATAGAATATAGAGCCATATTTTGATATATTTTGGGGGTATATCCCCTTACACAGGCCAAAAATATATGGTAGCTCCAATGATTTTTCCTCACCTGAGTCATGGAAAATTGGATGGAAGCCTTGGATTCAGCAGTCAGGACCAATGTTTGGGAAAAGCAGATCTATAGAAAACCAATCCGTAGAAACCTGCTCAAAGCAAACTTCCGCTTAAGTTTCTGGGAGCTTTGGATACCCTGTGGAATCAGAACTTCGTCCTTACATGTTGCAGGAAAGGACTCGCAAAGACCACGTTCCCTACCCTTGCAAACTTGGGTCTGTGAGCCTTGGGAACGTTATCTAGAGCGGCCCCTTCTTTTGGAATCTTGCTTTCTCGGACCTGCTTTGGAGACCAAAACTTCGGGGAACCTGTGGCAATGTTGGGGACCTTGTCTTCGGTTTTTTCCCAAGCTATCACTGGTACGGAACCACCACTGAAAAAGCTTCACCATACCACTTCTAGTCGCTAGTGTCAACTTTTGCAAAAAAAATGCGATAGTTTTCTGGGGCGATCATACCAAGGAATATATATATATTATATTAAATATGTGAAACCACATCAACCGAACATGCGTTTGGCCTGCCAAGAAACCCAACAGTGACAATCACGAAGACCACACCTGAGTTCCCAACCAGTGCAGCTGAAAATTCATGGGAAATTCACAGGATCTTTCCAGGTGGAGTGGTGTAAACATCCGATTCTTGGGGAAAATCAATTCAGTAATAGCCTGTAACAGCTTTAAGTGATGTATGTCACCTTAGTTACAGGATCTTACAGGAGTTTCCCATTTAGTTCACCTGTGGCCAAAAATCAGTACATATCTGATATCAGCCAAGTCACAGGCCAAGCCGCAAGTGAAAATGAAAGGACCCACAGGATCGACAGTGTAGAGAAAGTTCCCCAAGACACCTCCTATGGTACCGCCCACTGCGTCAGCATTTCGGCATAACACTTGCAGATTCAAAAACAACTTGGGGTCTCCAAGGGAGTAGAAGAGGTTCATGTCCGTTGTCCATTTGGAGCTGTACACCTCAGACGTCATAAATCCTAAATGTATACGTCTCATGTGGTTAACACAATAAAAAAACATTCCCAAATTCACCATAAATGGGTGGTATAAACCATCAAAAAATAGGGGGTTACTATTGACAGTTTTTTTGACGCTGTCCCTCTGTTTGATCGACTTCCTATGATATCATTGAAATTGTGTCGTGTGTTCAAGCACGTGTCCTGCCCATGTTTTGCCCAAAGTGGTTTTGGGCTAGAGTCAATGCTTGGGGAACCCCAAGAACAAAAGAACTACTTTGAAAGGACAGCCAAGTAGAGATATATATATATATATACATTATTTATCTGCCAGAAGCAGAAAAGGTAAGAATCCAAAGAAAGAACCCTAAACTCAAACATAATAATTCCCTAAATAAATGGCTCCCCGATTAGATTAGATTAAATCAAATGATTTAGATTTGATTTAGATTTAGATTGGATTCGATTAGATTAGGAGATAGGTAGATAGAGAGCTGGAGAGATGGAGAGATGGAGATGGAGAGATCAAGAGATAGAGAGATGCTTTTGTTAATCATGTGTATGTGTTTTCCGGATTGCAAACATGTTATCAAAGTGTTGTAAATGTAAGCATTTTACCAAGAAACATAAGTCGTTCCCATGAGGACTTGTGCCGTAATGGCCAGCGGCAAGATGGGAGTGACCAGTCCACCGTTGAAGAGCACCCAAGTGAACACCTTGGACTTGCTTGAGCCCACAGAAAAACATAAAAAATGTGTAGAGATGGGTACATCCCTCTTGTTTGGTGGACTACCTATGACTAACTATGATTACTGGGAGAAATAGACTTAATAACATCTTCAGCAAATCCAAGACACAATCAATGAGAGGTTGTAGGGCATAGACGTGACATAGTGCAAATATCTTCCTGATTTGGGTGCTTCGCCAGCATTTTGACTCACTGGGATTCATCATCGATGTGACATACCCATTTCAAAGCCATTTTGTGCTAAAGCCACCCAAAGAACACCCCAAAATGGGAATCTCAAGAAAATTGCAGTTCCCACCAACAAGTTTCGAAAACAATCTAACTCGTCTGGATCATAGTTGTCGGAGACAAAGACTGGGATCACCTGCATTGCAATGGCAGCCATGAGGTCTCCTGCTGTCTGGGCCAGACCGGCCAGAGTTGCCTCGGCGCAGGCTGCGTCCACGGGCAAAGCTTGTGGAACCAACCAAAACTGGCAACAAACCTAGTAGAAACATAGGCTAGGAGAAACCACGAGCAGATGCGTATTAGAAGCCGCACACTGTTCAAAATGTTCAAAAAACAATCAGAACGGCATGCAGTGACTGAAAGAAAACCATGTTGTTAAAATAGATTATAGCCTATCTTAGAGTCCTAGAGTGTGCCACAAGAGTGTGATAGTGTGCCAACACAGCGTCTGACAAGAGCTACAAGGCTGTCTCAAATGTCGTCTTACAAGAGTCTCTTCCAGAATTGTTCCGCAGGAGTGCCTTACAACAATGTCTTACATGAGTTTCCCACAATAGTCTTCTGCGACAGTGTTTCACAAAGATTTTAGTAGAGAGTGTCTCGCAGGAGTTGCATAGCTAAACATCTGCCAGCGGCACCCTGCGCCCAGGCTCCAAAGCGCACACTACCATGACATCTTGCAGCAGCAGCACCCTACAGCAGCACCAGTGCCCATGCTCCAAAACGAACAAGCACCCTGCACCGGCACCAGCACCCAGCAGACACTCTTGAAATATATTAAATCAATACTGTGGGACAGTTGTGCAGGACTCTTGAGGGACAATCCTGTGAAGCACTGTTCTGGGACACTCTTGTAAGACACTCTTTAATGACACCACACCCTACAGGGGCACTCTCGTAAAGCTTCTGAACCCCTTTTTTGAAACAGCGTGGGGGGACACTTTTCCGGGGCACTCTTGTAAGGTAGTCTTCTGGGAGAGCCGTGCAACCGTGCAAGGCTCTTTTTTGAGACACTCTTCGGCCATTTGAGACACCCTGTCAAACACTCAAGTCTTGGCCAACTGCTGCGGCGCCCAGGCAGAATGACACGTCGCACCTGTTTTTGTAGCCCTATCATTGCGGCACCTTGAAATCACATACCAAATCAAAATGTCCCAATACATTTAACCTGCCGTACAAAATGACATTCTACTGTACTCCCTTGGGAACCTCACAATCCTGCAAATGCCACGTAAAATAAAACTCTCACGACGCAAGCGCTGCCACCCATTTTGCACTTCTGGTCTCCTTCGCGCAGCAGTTTCAGTGCGTAAAAAAACGTAACCCAATCATTATTTTTTTTTGTCCGAAAAAAGTATATGGAAGCACTGCGCCTGCCGCAAGGGTGCCCTCGCGAACCACACCAAATCTTGCCCCTGCCACGCAAAAGCTACATGAAACAACTTTGTCTTGCACGAACAATGCAAACATATTGCACCTGCTACACAAAATGCATTTCCTCATGCAGGCAGTCACGCCTGAAGGTATCAATGCCAATCCATTTTCATAGCTTTCTAATCCTAGGTCCTAGCCTATCCCCCTAATATGCTCAACGGATCCCAAGATGTGTAAACCCCGACTAAATTACATGTTGGGGGGAAAGGGTTAGACCTCAAGACGCCAGAATGACACGCTCCCTTCCCCCTACACAGCTTACTGATCTTACTGAAACCCTTTCCTATGCAATTGGAAATCAAATCAACGCGCCTGATCTTGTCATGTCTTCTGGGCAAAATTTGCTGGTTGGTGGTTGAACAAGCAATCCCCCAATATTCGGTCGAGCCTCTCAGCCGAGGTAAGAAAAATAAGAAAACCCATTTGTGATGGGAAAAAGTGGAGAATCGCCCATCTATTCCAAGCCGCTTCATTCCAGTTGTGGACCTCCTTAAAGTAGATGGCAAATGTAGAAAATTCAATGGAATAACCTTGGATTTGCTTTTTTGGATCCTGGGAAAGAGAACCTATTTCCTTAGATCCTGGATATCCTGGTGGATTTGGAAAAATGACACCGAGTCAGCTCCAAGTAGCTACTGTTGTTGCACAAGGAGCACAGCACGATCAAAGAGGCGGGCAACCTGGACGGGTGTCTGCGGGCTGCCCAAGGTGGTATACCCAAGAATATCACCAAAATCGCCATAAATGGGTTTCATAAACCATCCCCCAGATGGTAGGTTTATTCTGGGGTTTACCACATTATTGCTGGACTTTTTTGGAGGTCAAATAAAATGCCAATCTCAGTACCAGTCATGGCACCGTATATCGCTGGGAATGCCGCCAGACTTCGCTGGCGTCGGGTTTTCCTCCGGACCATCCTCTGTGTCCTCGTCCTCTACCGGCAGCCGCACTTTCCTTTTCTTTCCGCTGGCTCCCACGATTTCAGGCTGTAAAAGATTGCCTGAACACACAGAAACACGACAAGGTTTGCAGCATGTTTCTAGATGGAACAAACCCTTGTGGGAAAAGAATGGGAAAAAAACAAATATCGGGGAAAAAAACTAAACATTCCAGGTTGCTGGTCAAATAGTGGTGGCTAAAGTCTTGCCCAGCTTCAGACAAAGCCGTCACACGCGAGAAAGCAGAGACAACGCTCCCCCTCCCAGTCATGGCTGTGCGCCTGGGCAGAGATTTACCAATCATGTTTCGGAACAAACATACTCGAGTCCTTGAGTGTTGATTTTGCCATTTGGATCCATTTGGGATTATCATTCTAAAAATTGAGATTAAACGAAAAACTATGTTCTAGATAGGTTCCAGCCAAATTGTCGTCCACTTTGCCGAAACATGTCTCAGGAATTTTTAGAACTGGGTCGCTACACAAAACAGTACAAAACTGATGGTTCCAACACCAAGCAGCCCAGTTCTAGCGCTTTTGCCCGTTGCACTTGAACTCGGTGTTTCACGAGTCCCAGCAGAGGCCGCGCTGGCTCTGACTGGACTAGAAGCATGACTGGCCAGACTGCCTCTGGTTGCACGGCTGCTCCTGGAGGCCCGCGAAGCCCGCGAAGCTCGTGGGTTGCTAGCACGACTGCCTCTAACATGAGGTCGGCTGCCAATATTTTTGGGATCCTGGGATGGGCAGTGCGAAATCGGATGAATCGACAATCCCCATCAGACCAATCTGGTTTCCATATGATATCAAATGACCTGGAACCAGCGCACACACACACACACTGCTTAGCATGTTTGAAGAGGATGGATGTAGGTCTTGCCGTCGCCTGTTGCCTCAGTAACCTTCATACGGGGAAAAAACACATGACGCAAATAGCTGGTCGTTCTGTTTCGAAATGAAGAACGACTGCAAAGTCAAAACACGACACAGCTGGAAAAACACGTTGTTCAAACAGAATTGCAGGTACGTCAGGAAAGCGTCCCTTCCTGATTATCCTAGTCTGAAACCTGGAGCTTCGTTGCCCCACGCCAGGAATCAGACCCGTAGGCCCCCTGCACAGTCGAATTTTACCGTATGTGATAGCGGTTTTCACACACACACTTGCTCAGAAACATCTTATCGAATTACTGATGTGGAATGCATCGTACGTGCAAAAACACTTCAGTTAAACCTGACAGGAAGTAGTGAATGACCAGGCGTGAGAAACAGTGGAGAAGAATTCTTTCTACGTCCTTGCTAGATGCAACTGTTCCATCTGACGAAGTCAGCAGTAATTCAGATTGCGAAAACCGTACAGTTGTTTGGTTTGAAAAAAGTTGGAAAAACGACATGCCGGTACTAGGCTTAGCCGGTCGCCATAGACAGTGAAAACTTGGAGCAGGTACGCAGAGCTGATCAGGCTCTGTATCCCATACAATCAGGTAGCTTCGTTGGACGTGGTCCCTGATTGTATGCTACGTCCCCCTGCTAGATTACGGAAAATACCAAGGTAGAAGTTTTACATCTATTCAGATGTTCCACACACACGCCCCGCTGCCGCGGGGCATTTAAGGCCCCGACGAATGAGATGAAGGTGAAAATGAGAGAAATGGAAATGAAATGACGATGAAGATGAAATGACAATTACTGAACCGGAACACAAGAGGGGGAACGCAAAAAGGAAAAGGGAAGGAGAAAACACCAACACCAACACACCTAGCCCGAAACGGGCAAACCCTGAAAGGGCAAGGGAAAAGAAAAAGCGGACGGACGACGGGCCAAAAACCAACCAGAGGAGGGGGGGGCGGACAGAAGCGCCTGACACAACCTACAAGGCGAGAGCCAAAACCTACCTCGGCACGCGAAGGACCCAAACCTTGACCTAGAAAGGGAGCACACATGAGATAGGGGACCAATGGGGACCTAGTTGATGAAAAATGATGCATCCACATTGCATGCAAGATTCGTGATAAGGCTCAAAGGCCCTCGGCATTCAAGTCACAATCCTTTGGACGGCTTACGTGTTCAACCCCTGAATTAGGTGCACAATTTCAACCTCACCGAGAAACCAAAAAAGAAAGATATCACACCTTGAAAGCATGTCCTGTTGCCTGTTCATGTCAAAATGGCTGCGAATATGCGCTTGAGCTTCACTGGAAAAGGAGGTTGTTGTCGCGGCTTCCAACTATGCAAAAAGAAGGTTCAGAAACGGTGAGACCCTGGTACAGCGGGCAGCAGTTTCAACACAAACGACATCGACAAGTGAGACCAGGAAAAGGGCCAGCAGTTCACTTTACTTAAACGAATTACTAATTCAAAAGTGTAAATTCAGAGATCGTTTTACAGTCAATTGTTAGCCTAGAAAGGCTTTCCCCGAAGGGCTCATACCACCTTGTCGGAAATCGGCATGAGTGACACACTTGCTCAGAAACATCTTATTGAATTACTGATGTGGAATGCATCGTACGTGCAAAAACACTTCAGTTAAACCTGACAGGAAGTAGTGAATGACCAGGCGTGAGAAACAGTGGAGAAGAATTCTTTCTACGTCCTTGCTAGATGCAACTGTTCCATCTGACGAAGTCAGCAGTAATTCAGATTGCGAAAACCGTACAGTTGTTTGGTTTGAAAAAAGTTGGAAAAACGACATGCCGGTACTAGGCTTAGCCGGTCGCCATAGACAGTGAAAACTTGGAGCAGGTACGCAGAGCTGATCAGGCTCTGTATCCCATACAATCAGGTAGCTTCGTTGGACGTGGTCCCTGATTGTATGCCACGTCCCCCTGCTAGATTACGGAAAATACCAAGGTAGAAGTTTTACATCTATTCAGATGTTCCACACACCCACACACACACTAGACAAGAATGGATCTTTGAAAAGATCCGTGAGGAACTGAGTCCTGAAACATGCAATTGGATTGTTTATTTGATTGTTTGTTGGGGTTCTTGGCTTAGCCCCTTGCCACGTCAGTATAAATCACAGGGGTCATTGACATATAAACCAACAGCATTAAGAGTATAAAGAGCACGTCAGTAAAAATCACAGGAGTCTTTGACATATAAACCAACAGTGTAAAGAATATACAGGTGCAGGTACGTCAGTGCTGGCCGGGCACTGATATCACGTCCACTTGGTGCGGTCTTTGTTAGATGAGGCACACCAAGGGACCCTCATCCCCCTGCGTTATTAAAAAGGGAGAGGACAGAAGGAAGAAAAAGAAGAGAAAGTTTTACATCTACAAAGATGTTACACACACACGCACACACACACACACCCGGCCGGAGCCGGGTCAACCCTGAAAGGCAAGAGAAAGAAAAAAGCGGACACAAACGACGGGCAAAAAGCCAAAACAGCGCAGGGGGGAGGGAAACGAACGGACCTCCAGAACCAACCTACGCGGCGAAACGGACCTGACCAAAACAGAGCACAAACCTAAACCCCACGACACATTACGGAGAGGCACGAAGGGAAAATTAGGGACCAAATGGGGGACTAGTTAATGGCAAGCGAGAGAAACCAAAACAATTAATTTAAAACAGGACTCAGCTCCTACACCTAGTCGTGCGTTACTCCCTTGCCGGGTCCGTGGTCAAGTCGTGCCGCAATGGCATAAACGGCTTTCAAGTTCCATCGAATTAGGTGCACAATATGTTGGACCTCACCAGAAAACCATCAAAAGAGGGGAAAAAAAACACCTGGAACTGGAAAGCATGTGCCTGTTGCCTTCTGTTGGGGTTCTTGGCTTAGCCCCTTGCCACGTCAGTATAGATCACAGGAGTCATTGACATATAAACCAACAGCAAAAAAAGTATAGAAGCAGCAGTGACAAAAAAGGAGTTTCTGGTTGTTCCGATTGGCTTCACTCAGAGAAGACAACATTTCACCAGGGTTTTCAAGGGACAGCAGGATCGGCGGGACTTCGTGAAAAAGGTGCATAACCGAAGGCCAACTGTTTCACTTTACTTAAACGAATTACCAAGTTAAAATGTGTGAATTCGGAAGTCAAGTCTGTCCACAGTCACCCACAAAGGGGTTGCCTCCATTGGCCCTATGGCACCTTGTCGGAATCACCATAGGAATCACACTAGACAAGAATGGATCGTTGAAAAGATCCGTCAGGAACTGAGTCCTGAAACATGCAACTTGAGAGGGGGAACACGAAAGGTAGGTAAGCAGAAAGGAACCGAAGAAAAAATGAAGGGGAGAGGGCAGGGAAACAAACATAAAGTGGAGTCTGGTAAAAGCGACGCGGCCAGTTTCTTTCCAAAAATATGAAGGGGAGTCTGGTAAAAGCGACTGAAAGGCTTCCGCGATGTGGTTGGGGTTGGTGGCGGTTGTGGTGTTGGTGGTGTTGGTGGTGCTGGTGGTGTTGGTGTTGTTGGTGTTGTTGGTATTGGTGTTGTTGGTGTTGTTGGTGGTGGTAGTGTTTCTGGTTGTTAGTGTTGTTTGTGTTGTTTGGTGTGGTTGGTTTTGTTGGTAGTGTTG
>CAMXCT020002716.1:0-89072 GCA_947184155.2 Cladocopium goreaui | reverse complement strand
CACCCACCCACCACTTGAGAGAAACTCTGAGGATCATATTGAAGAATGTTGTGACCCGAAATGCTACATTTCTAAACAAACTCACCATGACGATTTGATGAGTAAACTCAGCTGCATCGTCAAGCTTCAATTGTTGGCCACAACTGCCATGCCAAACTGTCATGTCAGTGCAAGCGTTCAAGAGCACAGCTCCTTTTTGAACAGTGGGGCAATGCGGCTGGACACCCCCTTTAATCCGCATGGACCAGTTGTAAAGCTTCTTGTATCCTTTCCAAACAAAGTTTTGCAGCTGCTGACTCGTCACAACATTCAGGCAGAAGAGGGTGAGATGCACCCCTTGACGGATAATCATTCACGTTCGCCTCTGTCGGCACACGGGCAAACCAAACGCACAAATTGCAATCCGCCTCCCTTCTCAAGTGGTGTTCCATCAGTTTCGTCGCAACATGACTTGCACAGTTGCCGCGGATAAGGGAGAAACGCACTGCATCATTGTCGCCAAAGCAAGTTTGAAGTCCATCCCGCATCCTATCAGCCCAGAAATCCAGTGCAAGGACTGATGCGCAGAGTTCCAATTCATATATTATTGTATGTTTCAGATCAGACCCAAACTCACGACAGACTGTTGGCGACAGCTGTATTCCAAACCACGCAATGCATTCACCGCAAGAGTTGAAAAGAGCACCACCGAGACCACCGGTGCAAGTCTCAGGTTCGTATGCTGCATCTGTGTACACAAACCATTGTTGTAAAGCCAGCGCATTAATTGTCCTCGGCCTTCCAGACTGCAGCCGTTGTAACATCATGCGCAGAGACAATTTCAGTTCGCCAGTTATCTTAACAGCTCTGCCATAAGCATGCTCAGAAAGTTGTTTTAACAGTAAGGCCCCTAGCCTGCCATGCAAGAAGGAATCTGCAAAGCCCAGTTTGCCTCGCAGCACCAACGCTTCCTGCTTGCCCAGGGTCCCACCTTCAATGGTGGCAGTCAAAAGAGCTTGAAGGTCTTGAACTCTTTGCTCGGTGTTTCGAATGGCCAGTGTCTTCTCGCCAGACTTCGTCAAATCAAACTCAACACCCAAGGCTCTGCAAACGCTGTCAAAACTTGAGCATTTCTTTCCTTCCGTTGCATACTGCCATCCAGTCGAAAGAAAAATTAACTCCATTGAGTGCCTCGCTGAGTCAACACTTCCTGGCTTGGACGCCAGTATGTAGTCATCGTAAAAGTTGGTGTTGATCAAATACAAGGCACGGGCAGCAAGGGTATGCAGGGCTCTTGACAACCTCAAAAAACTGTACACACTATGAGTTGCTCCAAAAGGAAGTGTGACCAGTTGATAAATTTCAGCACAGTCTTGCTCACAGTTATAGATGCTGAAAAAGGAGAATCTCAGGTGGTCCTCCTTGATGGGCACCTGACGGTACGCTGCTTTGAGGTCGTACGTCTTTGCAACCAGACGGCTGTCAACACCTGCTTCATCACACTGCCTGAAATATTCCCTTATTGTTGCAGCAAAAGTGTCAATCATGTGAAGGTCCACCTTGTTGTTAGTCGAGGCAGTGTCATTGATTCCAGAAATCGAGTAATCGTCAATCATCCTCGTTTTGGATCCCTGCACCAGCGGGAATCGCCTGGACACCACTGACCCTTCAGGCAAGCTGCTAAGGGGCCCTCTAGCCCAACCAAGACGCACCTCCTCCTTTGTCTCCGCAAGGAGTTGGGCATCAACATCTCTGTCTCCACATGACTTTGAAGATGCTAAAATTGCTTGGTTTCGCTTCGGCGCCTCTCGCAAAAGTTGCGGCAGGGTCAAAAGGCACGGCTTGTAGCACTCCTTGAACATTGGCGAGCTAGGAATCTCTCCTGCCAATGGGGAGCCCTCTCGCAACAAGTCAAGCACTCTGTCATCCTCATAACCCACACTGTCAAGCATCTCCTGAGTCAGGAGCAAACGTTTGTTGCTAGTTGTTGCCTGCACATGTGCAGGCCTCGTTGCAGCATCTCGTCTTTCAGCATCTTCAAGCTCCTTGGCTCTTTTGAGCCATTTGCGACACCATTGCATCCGGTATTCCACCAATGCATGTTCTGACCATTCCAGGTGTTTTTGAATCGCCACCCGTAAATCAAGTGGCACTGCTTGGTTCTGTGCCGCTGGGTGGCCAGACTTGCAAGCCCGCTCAATGAATTGCTCACAGCTCCATGGCAACCCAAAAACCACTTTGTAGGCCCACGCATCTTTGTCGTGGGCAGTTCCATCTTCCAGTCGCCTCTTATTTTGTGGAGGCTCTTCACTACCCCCATTGTCGTCGCCGCTCACAAAATGACCACGCAAAAAACGTGAGCCTTTTGGCACCAGTGCAGGCTGGTGCTCCTCAGTCCGCAAGGAAAGGTCATGCGGCAGCCTAGCCATCAATGAGCAGGGTATAGCTGCAGGGCCCTCGGCAAGAAAAACTGCCGACTGCTGAAAATCTGGTACAATTGGAGGCAACTTTGAGGTCTTTGGTTGAAGTCCTGCAGCAACTTGTGATTGTTTTGCTGTCAGCAAAGGGTGGTCAGAGATGTCTTGTAGGCAGTTGGGCTTCAAAGTGACTCCCCAACTGTGCGCAACCTGTAGCACCAATTGTACCAAAGCTATGCAGAGCTTTCTCGGGTACTGTGATTCTTCAGCTGTGGCCCAAACTTTTTGGCCTGCCGCATTCAAAGTAAAGCCCCAACCCAAATGTTTGTGCTTTCTGTCACATGCCATGTCAAGGCTTGTAATTTCTGGGAGTGAGGCCATCACTCGCGTCCACTTGTCACGCAAGGAACCATACATGCAAGCTTGAAAATCTGTAGCATAAAGCGGGTAAATCCGCTGCAAATCCAACACATAAGGCGTGAGCCAAAAATATGATCCTCGAAGGTTTTCCATCGTGGCAAGCACATTCCTTCGAATGCACTGTGCAAACAAAAGGCAGGTGTAAAGAAACAGTGCATTTGCAAGCTCAACCCTTTTGAGTTCTTCACCAGTTAAGTCAGGTAGACCTAAAGGAAAATCAAGCGATCGCAAAGGTCGAGGCAAATTGGCAACGCCAGGCTGCGGTATCTCACGAGCCCGACTTGCAGTTCCACACACCGGTGCAAAATGCACCCACAGAAGTAATGGCGAAGAGAGCCATTCCTCAAGAAGCTCTCGGTCCGCTTGCTGCAAAAGGTCCAACTGGTAAATTGTACAGCGGGCGTTGGACTTCCTAATTTTGTCGATTGCAATGCCACCCAAACCAAAATGCTTCGCCACAGATGTCAAAACAGCACCACCAGCAAACACTTCAATCATGAATAACTGCTCTATGTGATACCCTTTCAAATCTCTTGGCACCTTCTGGTTTCCTCACTTGTGTTGTTGTAAGGAGTGAGGTTGTTGGCATCTGGGTTCAGCGCAAACGTGCATTCCCTTAGGGCAACGTTCACCAGCTTTGACTGTATTGCTATGGCTGCAACCTGCTGCTGAATTGTACGCAAAGCAAATAGGCTCATTTGCTGCCGTCTTGTGGTATTTTCCTCGTAGTTCAGCAGGCATTGGAGGAGCCTTTCCTTTCCCAGCTGTCTTGCCCTTGCCTTTGCCAGTGCCTGACTTAGGAGCCGGGCTGTTGTAAGGAGTTGCACGATTGCCTCCATGAGCCACATGAGACTGCACTGGTTTGGCCAACGGTGCCAGGTACAATGCTATTGCAGGGTCAAGCCTCAACTGCAACAAGGCTTCACCCAATGGAAATCTCCCATTGGCGTCCTCCCTCACTGGCACATTGAGTGTTGCCAACCGGGCCCAAGCAGCTTTGTCACAACTGACGACCTGGCTAAGGTTTGCCTTAGCATAGCCAGGGGGAACCTCACGATGCAGGGACTCAAACAAGAAAGTTTCCCATGCACAATGTTGCTGGTATGTCATCACCCGAGCAAATGCTAACGCCAAAGCCCTACGTGTAAGAGCGTAGTGCAACTTGATCTCTGAATCTGTTGAGCACGTTGCCTTTTCGTCCTGCTTCAAAATCAGGGCACCTTTCTCTAATGTGAGCTCTCGTGACTTGCTTGTCCCCTGTACCTCCATGCTACGTGAAATGCAAGTTGAAGGTTCCAGCCACTTGATGGAGTTATCTTCAAACATCTTGCAAGTCTTATCAAGCAGGGAATGCGCAGGCTCAAGTTCCCCACTGATTTCAATTCCTCTCAGCTCCAAACGTAGGGCCTCCATGCGCTGCGTGCGCTCAGCAAATGCCACACGGCGCGGCTGACTGTCCTCAGATTGATCCACCTGCTGCCTCAATGAAGCCACAAGGTAAGTGTGAGCCTCGAATGTCAAACGTTTCACAGCACTGGATTCCGCAAGTGTTCCGGCCCTACCCAAAGTGCGTTGCAAGAAATCATCAACGTCCTGGTTCAAGATGGGTTGCCCTGGTTGTCCTAAAACAAAGGCAATCTTTGTCAATGAATCGACACCTGCAACTGACAACGCATTCACAAACGCAGGGGTAAGGCCAAGCCGGCCACATCTGTCACTGAAATGTGCAGTGCTGTCTAACAGTGAAGTCATGGCACTACCAGCACAGGAAATGAAGGAGAAAAGAAAATGAAACACATGACAAAGCGACATGTTTGACAAGTTGAAGACTTGCAGCTTTCTGCACAGAATTTTCTTTCACTCAACCTTAGTTGTAAAGCAGCTTTCTGCAAAAAGGACCTTTGTCTCAAAACAGCTTTCTGTGAAATGAGATGCATGTAAACTTGCTGCAACGCTTGAACCTGACTCTTCAGGAATTCGGCTTTCCGAAAAATGTCATGGATGCTGGTCTGTACCAGCTACAAAATGATGCCTTTGCATGAAACTGAACTCGGAAAATGCCAATGAGCCGTTGCTCAGCAGCCCTCAAAACTTTTTCAACCTCGCACAGGCAGAGCACTCACTTGTCAGAGGCATGCTTCGTGCGCTTCAGCGCTGCATCCAGGGCTTCATTCATTTGATCCAAACTTCTGATCCGAGTTGTATCTTTTGGAAAGCATTTCAGACACTTCGGCCACCTCACTCGCAACGTACGTGGCATCTGACTGAAATTGTGATTCATCGCAGCGCCGCATGCAGCCACTTTTGAGTTGATCTTCACACGATGAACTATGGCACTCTTCTTGTGCTTGAAAAACTCAATTCCTTCAGGCACATGTTCAACAAACGCATCAGCATCTGGCTTTGCAACTGCAGGCCCATCTGACTCATCCGACGAGCTATCAGATGAACTTCCACTGCCAGAAGAGCTGTCAATCTCCACAATGCCACTGTTAACCAAGCTCAGGTCAAACAGAGACACCCGTTCCGCCTCTGCAGCAATCTGTGCCTCATCCATAAGCTCCTCCTTGACGCTCTCCAAGTCTTCAGCGACATGCATGGCATCAATGGCTGCTGCCACAGGTCCAACTGTCAGGTCAGGAGGAGGCAATGGAGGGAAAGGTGTCGCTGGCATCGGCGCCATGACAGTGGCTGGAGCGGGAGTCCTCATTGCAGGTGTTGCATAGGGATTGGGCACCATGGGATCTTCTTCCAATCCCAGTCCAATCCTGACCCGGTGCAGCAACATGTTGAGCTTCCTCAAGGCCCGGGTCTGGAGGTGCCGGCTGTAAACCACCTCCGAACCCTGCAGGGCTGAGGCGTGATGCCCCAGCACAGCCCTCACCTCCTTGTCGAGCCCCGCCTTCGCTGACCACACCAGCAAGGTCGTCTTGAGAGAGTGTGCACGAAAGGTTTCATGCTCTGCCGTCCCTTTCAAAAGAAGCCTCAACCACTCAGCGGCTTCTGGGGTGCTGAGGGGTCGGGCCCCAAAACCGCCTCCTTGCTTGGGAGCTGGCATCAAAGGTCCCAATGGCACCCTGTTGATATCCAATCCAACTTGGGCATACACATCCAGGAAAGTGCGTACCCATTCATTGTGCGTCACACCCATCCATGGAATGACCAGCGGCAGGTATTGTTCACGCCTCGCCCCAACCGCTGATGTCTTGTGCTCAGTTGTATACAACGTCAAAAACCCATTGCGGCCTTCTTCGATTGTCACATGGTGGATGTAGCGCAAGTCTGACCACCTTGCCCTACCATAAACGCAAATCAACATCACTGCTGCTCCCAGACGGTCAGTGTCACATGCTGCAGTTTCCAGTATTTCATGAAGCCTCTGCAAATGAGCTAGCTCAAGAGGTGGAGCCTGCTTCGTGGGGCCCTTCTGCAACCTTTGAATTGCAGCAAAGCCCAGCAGCCTTCTGGATTGAAGGATGCAATCAGTCTCACGTAGATCCAAACAAAATTTTGCAAAACGCACTGTCTCCAAAAAGGCAGCTTGATTTGTGAATCCCCTTCCAGAGCTCAGCCTGCATGCTTTAAGCCAGTTGAAAAACTCCCAGACATCAGGCTCGGACAGCGGGAGAGGACTCACATGAATCTCACCAGCATCTGAACGCTCACACGCATGCCACTTGAAATACCTACGCAGACTTGCAGCTCTCTTCAACAGTGTCTGTGGGCTCTTGGTGCCAAACGAAGCCTGCAGCGTCTCATTTGCCAGCTTGCCGCTTGAATCCTTCTGCATATCTCTTGCTAACATCTCACCAACTCCAGATGCAAACCAACTGCATGAGAGGAGTTCCAACCATTGACCGCAGGCAAGTTCAAGCTGTCTGTTTTTGTTTTGGAAATAATCAAGATCCTGAATGTTTCGCACTGCTTTGTGAAAACATGCATCAGTCGGTAGCACAGGTTCGTCAACTAAGGCCTCTGACGCCGTGATGACCTTGTTCATGAGTTCACTGTCCGGCTCAGGCAAATGACTTGAAGGCATTTGCAAGGTAGAACCAGTGCCAAAAATTTCGGCGTAAATCCCAGTTTCCCAAGGCAAAAGAAGTGACATCGGATGCTGTGCAAACTGACTATGATTTGCCACCACACCAAGTTGCCACTGAGAATCACTCACAACAGATTGCAAAGAATTGGAATCTGCAACAGGCACAGGTTCAACAACTTGTCTTGGCGTGCTGGGACTCGGACACATTGAAACTGGTATAGTGTTCTCAAGTTCACCGCTGTGCTCTGAAGGCAAAGGAAAATTGAAATCAAATTCAGAAACAACTTGAAAGGGTTGACTGTCAAGCTCAAAACCACTGGGGGCACTTTCACAAGGCAATTCCCAGGTCTCTGAAGGTCCAGGCGCGACGCAAGTAGGCTCCAGGCTGGCCGATACACCATGGAGTCCATCTTCATCAACATGGATAACATCGTCCATTGCGCCCATCTAACTAGTCAAACCCCCATCACTCGCTTTGGAGTGATTAAAACACAGCGGCCCACCCACCCACCACTTGAGAGAAACTCTGAGGATCATATTGAAGAATGTTGTGACCCGAAATGCTACATTTCTAAACAAACTCACCATGACGATTTGATGAGTAAACTCAGCTGCATCTTACAAGTACAAGACACTAGTTTGCATCGTATCCTTCGTATAGTTTTTCACACACAGAACCTTTTACACACAGACGTTTTTGCACACAGATTTTTTTACACACATTTTTTTTTGCACACAGAGCCTTTTACACACAGACGCTTTTACACACAGACACTTTTACACACAAACATTTTTACACACAGACGTTTTTACACACTGACACTTTTACACACAGACGTTTTGACACACAGACACTTTTACACAAAGATGTTTTTACACACAGACGTTTTTACACACAGAGACACTGTTACACACAAACACTTTTGCAAACAGATTTTTTTTATACAAAGAAGCTTTTACACACAGACACTTTTACACACAGACGCTTTTACACACAGACAGTTTTACACACAGACGTTTTTACACACAGACGCTTTTACACACATTCGCTTTTACACACAGACGCTTTTACACACAGACACTTTTACACACAGAGACTTTTACACACAGACGCTTTTGCACACAGACACTTTTACACACAGAAGCTTTTACACACAGACACTTTTACACACAGACGTTTTTACACACATTCGCTTTTACACACAGACACTTTACACACAGACGTTTTTACACACAGAAGCTTTTACACACAGAAGTTTCTACACGCAGACCCTTTTACACACAGACGTTTTTACACACAGACGCCTGAACACAGACAGTTTTACACACAGACAGTTTTACACACAGACGCTTTTACACACAGACGTTCTTACACACAGACGCTTTTACACACAGAAGCTTTTACACACAGACGCTTTTACACACAGCCGCTTTGACACACAGAAGCTTTTACACACATTCGTTTTTACACACAGACGCTTTTACACACAGACACGTTTACACACAAAAACTTTTACACACAGACGCTTTTACACTCAGACGCCTTTACACACAAACACTTTCACACAAAGAGGCTTTTACACACAGAAGCTTTACACACAGAAGCTTTTACACACAGACGCTTTTACACACAGACGCTATTTACACACATTCGCTTTTACACACATTCGCTTTCACACACAGACGCTTTTACACACAAACACTTTCACACACAGAGGCTTTTACACACAGAAGCTTTTACACACATTCGCTTTTACACACAGAAGCTTTTACACACAGACGCTTTTACACACAGAAGCTTTTACACACAGACGCTTTTACACACATTCGCTTTTACACACAGACACTTTTACACACAGACACTTTTACACACAGACGCTTTTACATTCAGACGCCTTTACACACAAACACTTTCACACAAAGATGCTTTTACACACAGACACTTTTACACACAGACGCTTTTACACACAGACGCTTTCACACACAGACGCTTTTACACACAGAAGCTTTTACACACATTCGCTTTTACACACAGACGCTTTTACACACAAACACTTTCACACAACGAGGCTTTTACACCCAGAAGCTTTTACACACGGAAGCTTTTACACACAGACGCTTTTACACACAGAAGCTTTTACACACATTCGCTTTTACACACAGACACTTTTACACACAGACGCTTCTAAACACAGACACTTTTACACACAGACGCTTTTACACACAGAAGCTTTTACACACAGCCGCTTTTACACACAGACGCTTTTTCACACAGACTCTTGTACACACAGACGCTTTTAAACACAGACGCTTTTACACACAGACGCTTTTACACACAGACACTTTTACACACAGGAGCTTACACACAGACAGTTTTACGCGCAAACGCTTTTACACACAGACGCAACCTCATTTCGTGCGAAAGGGCCCGTGGGACAAGAGGGACGACTTGAAATCGTAATTTTACCGCAGTTTTTGGCGATCGAACCTCATTTCGTGCGAAAGGGTTGCGTTTCGTGCCGTCTTATTGGCACTGCCCCGCGCCTTCAAGAGAAAAATAGAAAAGAAGGAGCTTTGAGTCATATTTTGAAAACGTCTCTGGGCTACTGGGGAGGCCCGTATTTGCGTCTCTAGTTTTTCTTGTTCTTTTAGGTCCAAAAAAGAGACCCTTCTTTGTGACAGGTAGAAGTAAAAGCCGTCCAAACGCCACCTTGGACCCCTGAGCTGGCTCAAGTGCACGTGACAGACCCGGCATCCCCCCATTGCCCCCGAAACAAAGATCAAAATTGCGAGAGCCACAAACCCAAAGTATGATCTCAAGAACCAACACCTGCAACACTGCACGCTTCAAGCCCCTTTTGCACGCGACAACAAGCACAAAAAGCTCTGTCAGTTCATGTGGCTGTACTTGACTTATCTCTTGTTTGACTCACACTCCTTGAGAGTGAAATCGGCAGAGGAAACTCGATTTCAGGTCTAAACAATTCCGGAGGTAAATCAAAACCTACATGACATCAAATGTTTCTTGGACAAAAGTCACAAAATAAGTGACGTCCAAACTGTTTGGTTTCAGGTTCACAAATCCCTAGATCCACAAACCCTACAAACTAATTAGTCCACCAAGATAGGTCATTAAATCCCCTTAAAGGTGGGCTTTCCTCCCATCAGTCGCCATCTCAAATCTCAACACAAGTCTCAAAGACCTCTGAGTCAAGTGATGGCTTCCAGACATCACTTGGGAGAAAACCCACAAAGTTTCCGGGTCCAAACTTTAATGACCTACCAATGAACATCTCTACTTCAAACGGTCACATGCAAAAACTATAGTTCAAAACCTTTCGAAACAACTTCAAACGTTCCAAAATGGTTTCAAACTCACTCATCCAACTCAGACATCCTCTGAGGTTGGTATGTACACGCAAAACCACATGCATCTCCTAATGCACGTCACTTCCCAGCTCAGAACCTTCTGAGGCTGATAGGTATGATCGCGAAGACGTCAACGTCGAGCGATACGACAAAGCAGTCTCCACAAAATACATATCTGTAGACAACAAATTCAGATGCTTCGACCAAAATAGCTGTTTCTTGTATCAAATTCAGATGTGAATATACCATTCTGCAGCAAATTTCCAGTGAAAGTCAATGCAGTTACCAAAATGCCTCAACTCCGCTGAAAACAACTCAAATGCAGAAATGAATACATCATTGGATAGGACTTCTCGCAGCTAAGCTCTTCGGCATTACCACAATCCATCATCATGCAGAAAATAAGCGCCTTCCACCATAGATACACGGCGCTCCACAAAACGCAGTTTCACACCCCCTTTCGACGTGACATCTATAGTGTAGTCGCTCTTCAAAAGAAATCTGTCGTGCATCGCTGTCATAGCTTGTAGAAATGCTCAATCCAAACGGCCCAAAAGCCTCACAGAAATCACACTTCTCTTGCCACGTACAAAGCAGATCTGTAGAAAATCTCCTCACGATGCAAAAGTTCGCTCATATCCCTTCTTGGGCTGATAGTTGCGAGCTTGCAAATACATAGCGAGATCAACCGCCTGAGTGGTTGGTTCCTCGCATGCCTGCTCGCCGAACTTCGCAAGGATAAAATTGAGATATTTCTTCATCTTCTCATCATGCTCTGACTTAGTCACAGCTTTGGCAAAGGTGAGCTTCTCTTTCTTGTATGCGTCCATCGTAATGTGTGTAGTGCCCCATTTCTCAATGGACTCAATGCCCTTTGGCAAAATGAATTCTTTCTTTGGCTCATCAGACTTCGTAGCCTCCTTTGCCTCTTCTGTCAACAACCATTCCTCATAGCTGGCCTCATCTTCCGAAAAACAGCGTCGCTTGGACGCATCTGACATATTTCCAGAGCGCACGTCTCCCACCATAGCCGTAGATACCCGCTGGCGTCGAGCGAGTAAGGCTGGCATCGCAGCCTCATCCTCCGCTGTCCAGCTTTCGACTTTGGATCAGCTGACTTATCCATGGCTCACAGATGATGGGTCCCGTGCTCCTGTGAAAATTCTTACCTATTGCGTGCAGCGGAACTCTCAGCCAACAGGCCCGAGGCAATGGCCTTCAGATCAAACCTCAAGTTAATGACCCAAGCACGGCGCAGAACCCAATTCGAGAGCTCCACCAAAGAAAACAGAAACAGAGAACCCACAAACGCAGACGCCAAAACGCGTCCCGCAGGTCTCCTTAGAAACTTTCCCAACCTACCTCACTTTCGTGAGTTGTGGTTGAAAACACAAAAAACAAAACGTTTGTTTGTTTGCATCGTTTGTCTTGGACATGACTGCAAACATGTTTCAATGCAAAATGAAGTGCAAAACAAGTCAAACTGAATGTTCACACCATCACAAGTCAAAACAAAACAATCATGTCGCTTCCAATGCTTTCATGGCAGCTTTCAGAATACCCCTGGCTAAAGTTGTGTTGTATCTCGCCGTTTCAGACCTATTCACTTCGTTCATGGCAGCGTGCTGATCCACGCACTTACACTGCCCGAAGTTCTGGTTCATGATCATCACAAACGGACGAGAGTTGGAGGTGAACCCCAAACTCTTACCAACCGCTTTTCCAGAAGCTGTTCAAAAACCAGTTGCACATAAGTGGACTTGCACATCGAAATAAGTGTCCGGTTTATTGAGTGTCTCCTTGGTCAAATACCGATTCCAGATTTCATTCCTCCATGGAAGTTCAAATGAACTACAATCACCTAGTTTCAAATAAAAACCCACATGTGGAAAAATCTGGTCCCAATCAAAGTCCGCAGAGGTTGGTTCATCATTTCCCTTGAAATGCCGCAGGGGTGATCCTGAAGCACATGGTGACGAAACATGAACAAAAACCTTCTTCGGATCCCGATACTGGTTCAAATGCTGAGACACTGCCGTTTGCGTACTTTTGGACTCCATGTCTTGTGTAATGCCCATGTAGGGGATTCCCAAACGCTTAGCTTCATATGCAAGTGCAGACCCCCTTTCACAGCAAACTTCCACAAAGACCATGTTTCTCTGATTGCGCGTCAGGCTTGACAATGACCCTTCAATCACTTCAAAACCAAGGCACGACCTATGGTACTCAAATGCCGAGGTGCCCAAGCACTTCGTCAACAAGTCCGAAGGATTGTTGGTTCCCTTCAGAAAACTAAGTAACAGGCTACCACGATTGACCTGTTCCTTGATCCACTCGAGCTTGATCTCCAAATGACGCGATTTCCTTGGTACGTCCAAGTTCCTCAGCAATTTCAGAGAGCTCTCACTGTCTGAATACAGCACTCCTGACATGCTATCCTTGGAACCCCTCCCAATGGTTCGCATCACCCGCCCCACGAACTTCCCAACAGATACCATTTCTTGTGCTACGGCCTGCAAAGCGTAGAGTTCTGATTCCATACTTGACAGGCTAACCAATTGTTGGTGTCGTGACAGCGTTTTGATCAAACAGCCGCAAAAGGTAATAACCCCTCCTGTTACACCACGCCTTCCGGTACTCTTCAAAGGAGCATGTGATGCATCAGAGAAAGCTACTAACTTATCTTCCACGTTGTCTGCAAGTGGATGACTGGTGGTTTCTCGTGGCGGGGTCTCTGCTGGCAATCGCAAAACCACACCCTGATCCTGGACTAGGAATCGTAGAACAGCTCTCAACGCCTTTTCGGTGTTTTCAGTTGGTTTAGCTTGTTGGGTGGCTAACAGCCCCACCCACGCCCTGATATCTTGGCGCGTTTGAGCGAACCACGATAATTTTCCTAAGGCAGAACGGAATCTACTATAGTTATAGGCTTCGGGAGTAAGTTCCTTGCCTTCCTGGTCCAATAAAGAGGTAATATCGGGCGCGCTACCACTACCAGTCTTTAAACCAAACGATTCGAAGGTGGCTTTGAGGTAATCCTCTGGCAACCCCGCAAAGATAGCTTTGTCACCCTTTTGACGGAAAATCTGTCGCCCCAAAAACTTCAGCTGGCCTCCACCCCCTTTCGAGGACTGCACCAAACCAGTTTTCTTAAGGACAACCTTCTTTCCAATCACTGACAAAACTTCTTCAATGTCTTTCTCGGTCTCAAAAGCAATCAAAATGTCATCAACATATGACAACAACATGCAAACCGCTCCTGACTTCAATCTTCCAGTGAAAAGACATGGTTCCAGAGAATCAGATTCAAGTTGCAGTTCAGAAACAATTTCAGACAAGAAAATAACCCATTCTTGACTAGCTGACCGCAAACCATTTAACGCCTTAAACAGGTGGAGATACATGGCACTGCCCGAAAGGTCACTCACAGACAACGGCAGTTTCGCAATGACATCTCTCTTTCTCAAAGGAGTAGCCATGAATGCTGCGGTCACATCTGCCAAGGGCCGAATCCAAACATCCAGCTACACCCAGTAAAACCTGCAGAGCGTCCGCAGACGGCGTCGGGCTGGAAATGCCCAAACTTCGAGCGGTGTCTTGGTTGCGCGCCTTAATCACGATCCTGGCTCTGGTGACGCCACCCTCTTTGTCGGTGGTGACCCATCTTGTTGGGATAATGCGGTAAGTTTTGTCCAATCCCTTGGTCTGCAGTTCAAACGTGTACAAATCACCAGTGCCTAGATCGGACAAATTTTGGATTTCTTTTCTCATCCCAAAAGAGTGCTTTCTCCTGACAATTCTTTCAAAGTGGAATCATCAACAGAAGATTCGAGTTCCCAAATTCTGATGTGGGCGTTCCCAAAAGGTACTACGACACTGGTGGCGTTTGTGGCAAACTTGATGGAGAAAAGAGGCAAATCCCTAACCGGTTCATCAGAGTCTGTCGCCTTCGTCCAATTCCAAAACCGTTCACAACAACCCTTTGAATGATTCTTCCCTTTACGAGTCCCACTAACTTCATGCCCCGCAATCTGGTGTGATCCCATGTTCTTCTACCCACTTCAAAGGCGGTCCTGCCGCGGACTTGGACAAATTCTGTCCCTCTGGCAGCATGCTCACAGGTTCAAACTTCTGATGGACCCACTGGTAACCCTGATCGCTCATCAACCAAAGGTACAAACAGTCCAACATCGTTCACAACCGTGATTGGAAGGCAAAGTTTCAGACTCTAGGCAACATTTTTTTTCCGTCCAACGCCCTCATAGCTTTCGCTAGGTCGTTCATCATGCCTGTAAGCCAGTTGCATATTGGCAAATTCGAAAAATTAATGCAAAGACGTTATAAGCTTCACAAATGTGGGCTTCAAAAGCAGAACTGAGGTAGGACCAGTACAAAGTCCTGTTAGCTGTCACGATGCCAAAAGGAAAAACACGACAAAAACAAGAAACAAAACAAACCAAAAAACACAAAAACCAAAACCCAACACAAAACAAGCAACCAAAAACGAACAACAAACCAGAAGCGGCAGGGTGATCAGCTGGTCAGTTCGCAACGTCAGTGACTGAAAGAAAGGTGATAGCATTGTATCATCCATGGTATCATCCTCGGGATTGGAATGGCGGTCAAACCAGACAAAACAAAGCAGGCAAAACAACACAAAAGCCGCCGTTCAAGAACTCTGTGAGTATAGGAACGAACACAACACCCAGCTAGGAGCCCCGAAATCACCCAGTGGAAGCCGCACGGACAAGTTTCAGACTCTTGGCAACAAAAACCCTCCTAATCATTTCAACTCCAACCCTGATTCTGGCAACGATACTACCCATAGAGTTGAATTGCGGGGCAAAAATGAAGCTGGAACAAAACGTGGCAAATTTAGATTGTGTTGCGAAGTTAACGGTAATTACAGAGGAGGCCCGCACATGCGAAGCCTGATTTCAATTGACTTTCCGGCCCCAGAAATGGAACCTGAAAGCGCACATGTGGTATCAGCTGTCTCCGTTCCCTAGCTCCAATTCGGCGATTGCAATGCAGCACCATCCAGGCAACATTCACCAATCCGTCGCTACTCCGCGCTTCTCCGCTACTCCGTGGTATGATTTAATTCAATTATGATGGCGGAGTAAGAGAGCCTTCAATACTTCACCTTCCCACATCTTTCCCTAAGCAGATTCTTACTCCATCCCGTTTTAAGTTAATACTATTGACAAGGGGATTGACTGAAAAGATCAGAATTCATGTTCTTTCTGGGCTGAAAACTTTGGTAGGAGTCTAGAGGGGCAAGAGGGGGGCCAACAAGGGGCAGTAAAGTATTCAATACAATCATTCAAATGGAAGCCGGCCACCTGCGCGAAAACCCACAAACTCCGCAACAGCAACAAGCACTTCAAGCAATCACCTAAGGCTGCAAAAGGCTGATGCGCCTTTTAGCAGCAACAAATCAAGCCACCAGACAAAACGAAATGATAAAAAGCTACCTTAAACTGGGTTCAAGCAGCAACCGATATGCACGCCGCTTCCCCCAACAAGAAACAAAATCATCTACAAAACAGCTTCCTCCAACGGACCCAATTCTGGGTCCGGAAAACCTTCTCAAAACCGGCTTTGCTCAAAAGGGCCTCCCTCGTATGGTTTTTTTCCCCTTCTCGCTCTAAGGCTCGGTCCTGTCAAAGTGCCTCCCTAGTGTGGTGCAGGCCGGATGTTGACGACACCCGCACTTTGATCACTAAGTGGTCAGACGAATTTGGACTCAGGTCAGAATCAGTTTCGATACAGCTTATCACAGATGCTGAGATAGCTGAGGGCAACTTGGTCGTTGGGTGTGACAGTCGGTTCACGTTTGAAGTGAGAAAGGCAGTGCCGCAAGTCATGAGTCCGCGAGACACGCGGAGCGCGCTGTAAGGACGGTGAAAGAATCTCTTGAAACCCCTTACAGTCGATGTTGGATTTTTTTTTCCTCTGTTGCGGCCGATCTCAGGCTCTGTCCTGACAGTGAGAGAATTGGTAAAAAAGTATTCAAAAAATAAACAGTCGATGTTGGATCATGAAAGGCAATTTGCAATTTGGTTTGAAACTTGTTTTTTGAACCAGTGTTCCTTCTACACCCTAAACTATGACTGTTTTGCGCACAAACGCTTTGCTGTTGCTCAGGATTCCAAACTCTCATCTTTCTCTTGGACATGGTGCTGCCACAGCTTGATGCCTATCACTCTGGTAGACAATTGCAGCACTTACAGCCGTGGGTGAGTGTCGAGCTGGCGCAACAGCAGAGCAGAGGCCAACCAGGGGTACGGCTCAATGCCACGTACCAATATGAAGCTTATGCTGGCTTCCATGTCATCCAGTTGCTTACAGCTGTTTAGCGACCCGACGGCCATCCGTCAATTCTCTGCGTGGGACTTATGTTGCGGCTGGTAATCTAGGGAGCATGGAATCCAACGTCATGGCCGGGCGAGCGCTGTTTGGGTGTCTGCAACTGCCAGATGGTCAGCGACGATGCGCCATATTCCTAGTCCATGAGAAAGTCACGCAAGGGGCGAGCAAAACTGCTGATTATCGAGCCTACCGGCGTATTGCCCCGAAGTCACTAGAACTGGTTGTAGTATCTCAACCTGTGGCTCAGGCATTTTGTGGCCGGCTCCTTTTATAGCATCTTCAGCATGCCACGTATTTCGATCCAGGCACTGACTGGCCAAAGCCGATTGAGCTTAACGCGACTTTTCCCATTGTCTTAGAACAACTCGCCTTCCTGGGTGACACTCGCAGTCGCCGTGAACTGCTCGCGACTCCCGCTGACCATGGGAATCCTTCAGCCAGATATACCTGTCAGGCGAATGGCCAGCGAGCGCAAAACAAAGCTCAATGACGCGTTGGTCCGCATTCTTCGCCGTTTCCTGACACCGGCGACAGCAACCTTACCAGGCTCGCATGACCTGTCTCTTCGAGACAACCTCCTTGCCTTAGCCGGACATGGAGATGGCCACGTCCTCACTATTGGCCATCCTCACTGGACGATCAGACCTGTGCATTGCAGGAGTTTTTGGAGCTGGCAAAACGCGCTTTGTGGCCGTATTGCTTATTGCCTTCAGTTGTGAGCTCGACGATTTTTCTGCAATGGTTTTCACCAAGGAGAACGTTGCTGCGAAAGCCCTTGCTGACCAGGTCAGTGACCTATCCCCTCCAACGCTTGCTTTATTTGGACGATTGCTCGGTCGTATTGAAGAGGGCAAAGGTGAGGCCTATGCAACTAGGATTGATGTCCGATGTAGCGATCGAAACCGAATCATCTCATCCAAACGGATCCTTATTGCGACTGGGGGGTCTGCTACGGCGGAAATGTCCATGCGATACTCCACCTTCAGCCAATTGGTTGTCCAGGATTTCGCTTGCATTTATGGATGAAAGTCAGCGATATGGTTACTATCATGAAATTGCTGCACTTGCTGCCATTCAGCAGCCTGCTCTCATTGTGTTTGTAGGTGATCATCGACAGACCCCTGGCGGCCTCTCCAAAGACAGAGCTGCAGCAGCCAATAGGGCTGCGAGCGTTGAATCGTCCTCGCGATTACCTTCCACCCGCACGACTGGCCAGTCTGGTGGCCTTATTGTGGCCTGCGAGTCAGGACAACGACTCGGATATTGCCCGCTTGCTTCGACCAGGCCAAGCACGTCACTCAGGAGTTGGGACTACATCAGTCCCGACACAGGAACCACCCATCTCACTGGCACGCCTTTTAGACCAGAGGACACTTAGTCAGATCAATGTCGGCAGCAGCCTTATCGCCGCAGTTCTCGCTGTCCTACTGATTGCCACAGCACCGGAGGAATTCGGAGTGCCGGAACGCACCAATACCCTGCTGCAGAGGAGGTGGTGATTCGTAGCCCACCGTGCCATGCTGTTTGAAACGCTTGGTACCTTTGGGCTCCCATGTAGGGCCCACCCAGGGATACCCTTTCCACCACAAAGGACGTACACGCTCTCCCGGTGTATGCGCTCTGCCAAAAAAGGCGGCAACCCGCAGAAGCAAGCAACACCAGACCGTTGATGTCTTTGTCCGATGTGGCCCGCGAAGGTTCCCACATAAGGTATTTCGGTGGGTTGGTTTCTTGTCCACCTTACAACCTCCCCCTTTTAAGGGTGTGGTCCCAACGCAGCACAGCTCGATCCCTGGTGTAGGACCTTACTGTGGCCTGACTGTGCATTAAGCCGAGGTGCTTCTGCCAGAACCTCGACCGCTGGGTGACCCAGTCGATAGCGATCCCACCCCTCCATGTGACACATACCCGCCTGGCATTCGTCACAGAGGAACCGACGGTCTGATCCGTGCGGAGCATAGCAACCCACACACGAACTTTGACCGTTAGCCAGAACACAAGCAATGGATTGGAGGTTGAAGCAGTGGTGACATCCAATCGTGGCGGGCTAGGCCCCGTTGCCCATTCATTTCCTCCAAGTCACCAAGCGACAACCACCACCATGTCAACAACCTGCCAAAGAAGTGTACCTGACCCCCCTTTAAGGTGTCCTCGTGGCTCAGTTGGACTGCCGGTGGTGGTTCGATTCCCCGCTGGTCCGCGAGTAAGCCTCAAGTGGTGACCCGCCGAAAGGCAAAGGGCGCCGGCCAAAAAAAAGTATCTGACCCTGCCAAATTTCGTGGGTCAGGGGGTTTTGGGGCTGAGAAAAATGAAAAAAGGGTCGAACGGAAAAAAAAGGATTTAAGGTTTTTTCCTTGCCATGGCCAAGCCAGTGCATCTGCACCATACTGCTCATAATGCGCGCAAAATGACATTTCAAACTGTGTTTTCACCAAAAAACCACTAAAAATGTGCTAAAACAGCCCAAAAGTGCCAAAAACCATGCTTCTACGTAGCTGATGCCAGCAAAACAGATGAAAAATATCCTGGCAATGTGATTTGGCAATTAAAAACAAAAGGGACAGTCACTTTTCCTTGATCAGTTAACCAGAAATATGACCAAAAATGAAAAAATCGATGAAAAACTGATTTTTTTGTTACTCTGACCCATAGATTGGTTTGTGAAAAAACCTTATCGCTGTCATGTCAGTGGTCACCATTCATGCCCATTGAAGAAAGCAATGGCCATTTTGACAAATATTGTCAAAATATCACCTAATCATGGAAAATTGAAGTGAAACACTGCACTTGACAACCCGAGAAATGGGCTACAACATTCATAAAGCTGTCTCTCATTTCTCAGCAACACAAACTGCGATTTAAAAATGCAAAAATTAGCACACAATATGGTATATTTAGCGCTTGCAGAAGGTGAGTGACAAGGATGCGATGGCGAGGGTTAAGACGCGTGGACAGAAAGCGCGTCGCCGCGAAACCGGGAGAAAGAACGCGTCCCAAGAATGTCCAAACAACAAGTCCGAGTCCGTCAAGTTCCCAAAGCTGTTGATTTTGATCATCAATGGAAATGCAAGTCTCAATCGCCAAGCTGGGCTTTGCAGCAAGCGTTCCACAAACATAGCAGTCGCAAACCCCCAGACCCTGCTCTAGTCCATCCAGCTATCCAGCCATCCGGCATGAGTTTCTGCTTCAAGTTCTTCAAATTCAAACTGCAAACCTTTCTTTGTGCTGAAGGTTAATTACAATTTGGACCCCAAATTCCACAGTTTAACTTTTCTTTGGCCCCAATGGCCGGAAGCGGTAGCGCTGTCCTTTTTTAGTTGAAGTTTTTACTGTTTAGGGTTTAGCATTTTTTTGGATTAATAAGCCCGAATACAAGTTTTCCTTTGGCCAGAAGGGCCCACGCGGTAGCGCTGCCCCTTTTTCATGTTTTAGGGTTTAGGGTTTAGGGTTTAGGTTAGGTTTATATAATTTTCATTTCTTCCCAAATTTTGAATAAAACTTTCCAATGGCCCAGAAGGGCCCACGCGGTAGCGCTGCCCTTTTTTCTTTTTTTAGGGTTTAAGGTTTAGGTTTTAGGGTGGTTTACATTTTTGTTGTTTAGCTTCCAATTTCCGAATAAAAGTTTCCTTTGGCCCAGAAGGGCCCACGCGGTAGCGCTGCCTTTTTTTCGTTTTTTATAAGGTTTAGGGTTTAGGTTTACATAATTTTCATTTGTTCCCAAATTCTGAATAAAACTTTCCATTTGCCCAGAAGGGCACACGCGGTAGCGCTGCCCTTTTTTCGTTTTTTAAGGTTTAGGGTTTCTCGGGAGATTTACATTGTTTTGTTTGGCTTTCAATTTCCGAATAAAGTTTCCTTTGGTCCCAATGGGCTGATGCGGTAGCGCTGCTAACTTTAGCATATTGTATTTGTTCTTTTTTTGTTCTGCAACAGTAGTTCCGCCCTGCCCCCCCCCCCTATGACCGTTCTAAAATATTTAGGGCGCCTGCGTGATGTTGACATCTTGATGTTGAAGTGGTCTACCACTACTTTTACATCATCTGACAATGACACTGCAACTGCAACTGCAGCTGCAACAACAACAACAACAACAACAACAACAACAACGAACCTGAATCTGAATTCAGAAGAAAAAATTGGAATCACTGCGTCTCACTGCCCATCTCTCCATTCAGTCATGATTTACATAGATTATTTTTACAATTTACAAAGGTTCAATTCATTGACATATTGCTTCAAGCCTTCAACCTCAAGGCTTCGGGCTTCAATCTTCAAGTGGCTTCAAACACACTTGCTTTTTGGCAGCAAACTCAAACATCTAGGACAACCACACAGTGTGTCCAAAAATCTCTCAAACAAAGAAGAGAGGAGGGACGTGTGGAACCCTAAGACAATCGCTAGACAGAGGAAGGAAAACTTAAAACTTTCAAATACACATGCTTCCAAGTGCGGAAGTTCAACACCCAAATGGAAGTTTCCAGAGCGTGAGCAAACCAGCAAGCAAAGGCAGCGCAAGCACGACGCAGCACCACGCAACACCACACAATGTTTGAGCGCACCGCACATTCAGCGCTAACTATTTGCAACCAAAAGCAATGATGTTTGTCCACTTTTGACAATGCTGATTCGCTGGACTCGGTGCAAGAAAGCCACAAAATTGTCAAAAGTGGCAATTTTTTTGTTCAAAAACAAAAAATCACTTGAGGTTCAAACAAATAAAAGTCAGTCAGTCAGTATATCATGTTCATGGCACCATTTTTTCCTCACAAGTCATGGTTGTAGTTTGATGCACTTAGATGTTTGTGCTTTGCTTTGTAAGTTTCAGCCAAATTGGCCAGGTTTTTGATACATGTTTGGAATTTCCTCGCGTTTAATCATGTCATTTACATGCCAAAGAAGGAGGAATCAATGGTCGAGTGTCTTTCAGCCAAATTAATTTGATGACATGTTTCACAGAAATGGCACAAAATCCCGAATTTTGTGTGTTTTTCTTGAAAAACCTGGATGTTCCTCGCTGCAAGACACAGAAAAAAATCACAAAATTCAATAATTGCCATCATGGTGTTTGGTCGACTGACTCTGTTCAGTGGCATGTGCCATGTTCAGCACCAAAAACTGTATTTTACCGCCATTTTTGGCATTTCCATGAAACTCATCATGCCAGTTTGAAAAAGAAAAAACCACATTGATCATCCTGTTGAATTCAGAGATAGCAAGCACATTCATATGTTATATGATTTTTGCCCAAAAATGCCTCAAATTGGCCTTTTTTAGCTGCAAAATGCTGTTTTCGGCACCAAAACAGCCGAGCTTCGTAGATGACACTGTGTGTTTAACCTGTTGACAAGCTGGCAAAAAAGGGTGCAACCCTTGGGCATTCACCCCTGCAGCTGAAAACCTAAAATTCTTTTTTCCCCCTGTTGGCCCTTTTTTCAACCATACCCCCCCTGACCCACGAAATTTGGCATCTGACCCCCCTTTACATGAGCAACAATGGAACGAACCGCAGTCCGAACTCAGTGAGTCCACATTCAAGGGTTCACCCAACTTGCCTGACCATCCCAAAGAGAACCCACATAAAAAGGTGGGATCCACCTCCGAGTCACCAAGGAGTGGATGGCGCTGTGGCCTGTCGACCACGCAGCACAGGTTGACACGTCCGAGTCCCCAAGGAAGGCTCACACAGATGGGGCATGAAACTTCCCAATACCTTGCGGGTCTCCTTGCTCACCTATAAGGCCATAGTTGCAGTAAGATACCCTGAGTTTGTTCTGCGTTACCAGAATCCCATACAAATCGGACATTTCGTGTCTCACGATCATACAGTTGAGCACGGAGGATTCCGAACTGTCTTGTGGGATGCACCGAAGGATCTCCGCACAGCAGTCGAGGACGTAGTTGCCTTCTTGACCCACTTGCAAAATCGTCATCGAGACCTCAGCCAAGGAGCCACAGCTCAGTTGCTGGTGTTATGCAACTGCACAGCTGTGCACAACCAGCTCCTCCAGCACGGTGGGTGGGGGGATGGGGTCCCCGATACCTGGCCGTGAAGAGGGAGCGTGGACCCGCGAGGGTCCCAAGGTTGTTGAGTGAGGGTAAAGCTGATGTACCCGTTGACCTCTTCCACCTGGAACCGAAAAGAACATGGTTCCGTCACACTCCCTAGCCGGCAGGTTGGTGCTGTCCAGTCCTGCCGCTTCCAGGTGCAACTGCCCGTATAGCAGTAATTGTACAAACAGGGGGTGGCTTCCTCAGTGTGGTGGGCGACGAGGGGCGTCCTTGGATGATAAGAGAGGATTGCTATGGGAGAGCGACAGTTGCGCTAACGAGGGCTATTCAGCATACTTATATTGTCTCTCCGCTTGACATGGCGGGGATGATAGAGGTGTCCTCGTGGCTCAGTTGGCAGGGCGTCGACGCGGACAGACTGCCGGTGGTGGTTCGATTCCCCGCTGGTCCGCGTGTAAGCCTCAAGTGGTGACCCGCCGAAAGGCAAAGGGCGCCGGCCAAAAAAAAAGACATGGCGGGGATGATAGGGGTGGCTCAGACCCTGGCCGTGTACCACTGCGGATATCATACCCTGAAGGTCAGACAGATACAGTCATGGACCTGCGCTCGTCCCATCTGACACAGCTTCAGTCTTGGACTGGGGACTTGATTCTCCGTTTACATCGCTAGACAAGCCCCCCCTTTCTATTACCATGATTGTAACAGTGAATGGGGAGCGCTCTCTACAAAGATACCGCTTAGTGATTGCACAGAAGTCAAAGCTGCGACTCACCCCTGAAGTCTTAGCTGCACTTGCATCCCAAAGTCGAGACCACCGCCTCACAGCCAGCGGATTCTTCCCCTGTTCCATCGATAGGGAGTCCTATATGGATGTGCTGCGGATGGATATCGCTCGCCACTTTGGTTGAACACCACAAGCCGCTTTTGAAGCATCTCTAAATCTCCGAGCGTCACACCGGCTTTCGGTGTGTGTAGATAGTCCAATCTTCCAGTGAAGAAAAAAGGGGAGCTACAGCAATCATAGCTGAGAGTCAAAGATCGCGTTTATCTTTCTTGGTGGAGGCTTCAGGTTGGGCTTGCCACATGGGCGCTGTCCTTCTGCTGCAAGAGCGCTGTTGATTTCCAACCACATTGATGAGAAAGAGTTCACTACTGCAATTTTTTCAGCTTTGTTCCATGGACGGGGCAAGCAACGAAGTATAGCTTTGTTGGGTTCCTCTGCAAATGAGGGAAATCTTTCATCTGTGCCCCAATGAAGGAGATCTACCCACAGGGCAGTGTGTGCTTGGCACCATCGGCTTCCACCTTTCCACTGCTCCATGTGGAGGCGTCAAATAAAAGTATCCAGCCGCGCTTCAACCTTTAAGATGGCCGTACGGGGTTCTCAAGTGCTGCGCCCGTCACGCAAACAAATGGAATCTGTAAAATAATCGTACAAACAAAGAGCCCAACTAAACCCACCGCGCTGTGGCGAGAACACAATTTTGGTGCTGCGGGCCAGACGGTTTAGTACCCTACTAAACGCTCCGCGCTGTGGCGTGAGATCCATTTTGGCCGGTTAGCTCACATTCTAAGAAAAATTTTTTTAGTATGTTTTTTTATCGAATTGAACCAACTATACGCTACACGCTGGCCATGTTTTTCTGCAAATTTCCACGGTTTTCAGGGTATAGTAGGCCAAGTTCATCAACTACACGCTCCGCGCTGTGGGAAAACGCGCATCGTAGCTTGGCGGCTTTAGGGGTGCTTTTAGCAACCGCTGGCGGCGCTTTGCTGCTGATTTCTTCCACAGTAGCTCCTGCCATGCGTGCCTCGGGCAGGCCTCGGTAAGCCTTGGAGCGCCTCGAATGCCAACAAACCTGCTTCATCATGGCTCCCAAAACAGGATCCAAAAAACCAGTAGAAACATGGCGGCCAGAAAGGGACCTCGACTGTACAAGAAACAAAGTGGGACGCAGAGAGAGAAAAAGCATGGATTAACACTTACGCTCATGCTAGTGCGTCGCAAATCTGCTTGCAAAACCTCTGCGGGCAGCAGCAAAATTCTCCGATGGCTGGCTGACCCCACTTTTGGGTGCGTTAATTTGCTAATTTACCCTAGTTTGCAACATGCAATTGAAGGTGTTGGACGACCTGGCGGAAGACGGAAAAAAAATGCAGGAACACAACGAGACGATGGTGACCAGGTGCTACAAGCAGTCAAATTTACTGACAAGAAAGTGCCTGAGGTACTTCTTGACCTTGATGAAGATTTCCAAACGGCTGGGTGCTTCACGGAAATCATTCGTGGCTACAAGATAGGTTGTTGAGCCAGATGTTATGCGCGGCCTTCAGCTAGCAGGAGCCACCAGAGTAACGCTTGACGTCATTATCCCGTCTCCCACAGGCCTGACTCCGGAAAAGTGGAGACCGCGACGCTGTGCCCGTTGGTGGCCTTCCAACACAGTCTACTACGCCTCTCGCACATGATAAAGGTCCTACACCAATTTGCGGACCACTTAAGAAACCGAATGAACCTCCAGAAGCCACGCTGCAGCAAAACGTATAGGATCGTGACTTCCCTGGCGGGAGAGTGGGAAAGCCACCTCAGGCTGACGTTGATGAGTTTAAAGCGAAATGTAGTGAGCTTCGACGGCTCGCACTGCTCAAAGAGCTAAGTAACCCTGTCTCTTTCGCCCTGGAAAATAGTTGGACTACTCCCCTCAAATCTGTCAAGCAACACTTTCTTGAGCACACTACACTCCGTACTGTCAAGGTCCCTTTATCGCAGCCATGTTTTGACCACTTTCTGCCCTGTTTTAGGGGTTATGATGAAGCAGGTTTGTTGGCATCCTCCATGTCACAACAGAAGTCGGCAGCAAAGCGCCGCCAGCGGTTGCTAAAAGCACCCCTAAAGCCGCCAAGCTACGATGCGCGTTTTCCCACAGCGCAGAGCGTGTAGTTGATGAACTTGGCCTACTATACCCTGAAAACCGTGGAAATTTGCAGAAAAACATGGCCAGCGTGTAGCGTATAGTTGGTTCAATTCGATAAAAAAACCTACTAAAAAAATCTTTCTTAGAATGTGAGCTAACCGGCCAAAATGGATCTCACGCCACAGCGCGGAGCGTTTAGTAGGGTACTAAACCGTCTGGCCTGCAACACCAAAATTGTGTTCTCACCACAGCGCGGTGGGTTTAGTTGGGCTCTTTGTTTAGCCGATGGTGCCAAGCACACACTGCCCTGTGGGTAGATCTCCTTCATTGGGGGCCCAGATGAAAGATTTCCCTCATTTGCAGAGGAACCCAACAAAGCTATATTTCGTTGCTTGCCCCGTCCATGGAACAAAGCTGAAAAAATTGCGGTAGTGAACTCTTTCTCATCAATGTGGTTGGAAATCAACAGCGCTCTTGCAGCAGAAGGACAGCGCCCATGTGGCAAGCCCAACCTGAAGCCTCCACCAAGAAAGATAAACGCGATCTTTGACTCTCAGCTATGATTGCTGTAGCTCCCCTTTTTTCTTCACTGGAAGATTGGACTATCTACACACCGAAAGCCGGTGTGACGCTCGGAGATTTACAGATGCTTCAAAAGCGGCTTGTGGTGTTCAGATTTGCAGTTCCTGTGGAGAATCCCGACATCGGCATTCCCAAGAGTGCCTCCTGCAAAGGGGAATCGTCGATGTTTGTGCTTCCAGACTCCAGGCTTGCAGTTGCAAATCCAAGATGAGGATTTGACGTATGTTTAAATCCCCGCGCCCCATCTTCAATGTTGAACGGAAGCTTAAATGTTGCAGTTTCACCTTTTGAACTGATAGCCATCAAAAAGAAATTTTGCCTCAGGTCACATCCTCAAATTGGAATTCACTTCTTAGTTGCAATAGCATCAACACACCTTCAACATTGATGGGGTCGTAGGGGTTCAGTTTGTGGTTGGCCCTTGTGGGGGCCATGCAAGGAAAGATGGCCGTACTGGGTTCTCAAGCGCTGCGCCTGCAGCGCTTCAACCTTTACGATGGCCGCACCGCAAATTTCCACGGTTTTCAGGGTATAGTAGGCTAAGTTCATCAACTATACGCTCCGCACTGTGGGAAAACGCACATCCTAGCTTGGCGGCTGTTGGCTGCTTTTAGCAACCGCTGGCGACGCTTTGCTGCCGACTTCTGTTCTTTCTTGTTCTCCGCGATGGTCTCAAGAGGGCCAACATCAGAAAACAGTGACAAATTGCATCTGCAAGCCAAAACAACACAGTTGAGATGCCTGTCGCAACGCTTTGTGCTGCTGCTTCAAGTGGTTCAGCTCGCGTGCCAGAACCTGCAATAGATTCCTCCACACATGTTGTTTCCTTTGTGACCCTAGAAACTAGGGCCATAAAGGACTTTGAACCTGCTGCCGCCAAAACCTTCCCCCATGGTACTCAGTGCCGCCCTACTCCCGACAGAGAAGCTTTCAATCACAAGACTTGAGACTTCAGATCCAACCCGCAAGGTCCCCCAAATGCGACCCCAACACCATGTCCAGCCACTAACTAACCCACCAGGACACGCCCAAGAGCCACATGAGCGATACTGTAGTTGCAGTTGCCGTACGCTGGTGCTGTGCACCACAATGCTAAGAAGCTTTCCCCGACCTAGTTTTTTAGATTGCACCAGGGCAGCGTAAAGCCGTTAAATCGTAAAGTTCAATTTTCTTCAAAAAAGCTCTTTGATGTTTTAAAAAAATCCCAACTTTACCACTTTATGATTTTATGATTTAATGATGTGATTTTCAATCCAAAATGTAAAACCAAAGGTAACTGAGAGAGGGCGGAATTTAGAAATAGCCACGAACTTTTTCGCAAGACTAGGAAGGGTGTTTTGGGCTTGTTCCCATTTCATCCTTTTCCAATGGATGAAAATTTTATCTAAGTATTTCGCTGGTTTTGATCTTGGGGTCTTGAGGAACGCCGATTTGAACTGGTTCATCAGTGCTGAAGAACAAAAGTGACGGCGCCCACCATCAAAAAGAACATTTATTGAAGTGTGCTTTCAAGGTTTTTCCTGGTCACAGTTTTTCTGTTCAAAGTATTTCAGGGAAGCTGCTTTATCTGAAGGCACGATTGCCTGCCAGCAGTGACGACGACAACGTTTTCTTAAACTCCGCGCGTATGCGACTGCAGCGTAGCAATGAGAAAACAAAGGCTATTGAGTAGACTTTGCGCTGCTTGCCGGCGAATGCCTGATGCCATTTTCTGCTTCCATTTTTGGTTGCGCTTCTGTCGAATTTTCAATAGATGAAGCCGCATTTTGCTTCATTTTCAACACCACCGCTTGGCTTCAAACATGTCAGTGACTATGAACAAAATTCCGCAGTTTGGGAGCATGTCTGTCATGAAGGTTTCCAGCGCAAGAAGCAACCAGTGGTGGTTCTTGACATGTCCCAAGGTGATAGCACATGCAAATCGATTGATGGATGCTGCCTGTCGTCCATCTTGACCTGTTTATCAACATCCATGTTTCCATACGTTCTACATGGACTTCAATCTTCTATTTATTAATTCTATAAGTATCTTAATACTTATAAATATATATATATATTCTTATTTATATTTACAAAAAACACATACGTGAAAGCTTCCCGAAATTCTGATTCTCGAATTGCAGGTTCAAAGCACTCGGACTGTATTATTATTCCTTTTTCGCTTGCTGGAATTTATATGTCTCAGAAGTTCCAACCAACAGCTTTATTTGGTTGAATGAACAGATGGATATCGAACCCCCTCCAAGTAGAAACCAAACCAACAAATAAATAATACTCGATAAAAGGTTTGAGTTTTTTTTTTGAGGGGGTTGAGATATCCTCCGATAGGGGACTCCCCATCTTAAAGAGTAGGAAGTTGGATTGTCGCACATCCAAACTGAATGCAAACCTGCGAGTGTGCAGAGTGAAAGCAAAGCGGTACCTACGGCATATGCAAAAGCCTCCCAAGGTTTGGAAGCTATGGATAACCAATGCCAAATCTCCTGATGGAGACAAAACAGACCTACGGCGGATGTAGGCTCCCGGTTGGAGACACGAATGCAAGTCGAATGCATTTGGTTACGCATGAAATCGACATATGGACCCAAGCGGTTCTTGGGTGCCCGATTGCAACGAGGAAGCTATTTAAACTAAATGGATAAACCGGGTCATAAGAAGCAAAACAAATCCATAAGTAACCCTTGGTGTGGGAGGGTGGGTTTTTTAGAATATGCCCAGGCTATAAACGCAAAGAAGATTGAAGTCCAGCTTGATCCAAAATGTTTCAGGGGAAACAAAGATCTGAAAGTACGCGTAAAACATAAACGAAACAAGTACGTTAAACGTTCTACATGGACTTCAATCTTCTATTTATTAATTCAATATATATATTATATATATATATGTATAAGTATCTTAATACTTATAAATATATATATATTCTTATTTATATTTACAAAAAACACATACGTGAAAGCTTCCCGAAATTCTGATTCTCGAATTGCAGGTTCAAAGCACTCGGACTGTATTATTATTCCTTTTTCGCTTGCTGGAATTTATATGTCTCAGAAGTTCCAACCAACAGCTTTATTTGGTTGAATGAACAGATGGATATCGAACCCCTAATAAAAACTATCTGGGAATTCAACTCGCCCAACTATACCCCAATTGAAAACGTGAGGGGAATTCCAGCAAGGAGGAAAAAGGAAATCAGGAGCTGGGCAATGTCCATGGAATTGAAGCTTCCTTTGGCACGAGAGTTGGTGATCTACGAATGTTCCACAAGGCTGGCAACGGGATACGGATGCGATCTTGCAGTTGAAATGAGTGGGGTGGTGGACCGGTCTGGTCCCATCGGCTAAGATCGTCGGCTAGCACATTCTGTGAACCTGGAATGTGGCTCACATCAATTTCTATGCCAAGCGTAGCTGATAACAGGCACATCCGTTCCAAGAAAATTGATAGAGGATAGGCCATACTCCAAAGTTTATTACTGCCGGATTCAGCACCACTATTGTCGCTGAGGCTTTTCAGGCAGATTGGCATTCGGTGAGCAGGAAAAAATCGAGCCGTCACAAATAACAAAGCAATCTGAGCAAGAGTTTCAAAAGCTGAAATTGAGCGTTGCATTCTTGGTCTAATTCCACGTCCAAATCTGCAAATTCTGAATGGGAATAAATTTCAGAAAACCAATAAACCGTACCGTCAATTGATTGTACAAAACCGCCAATTCCGCATGTGGTGCCAGAAGCACAGGCGTCTGCAGCAGCATATCCTGGCCAATATGCTTTAGGTGTAAGTGGTTTCATTGGAGATAACCCTGACACCCATTGTTGAAAATGTTGAATGATCCTGGTGCTTGCTGAAGATAAAGTGCGTTTGGTAGAAGAAGGATCCCGGATTCGAAGCCAAATACGTTTATTGGATAGGTGCACTTTCGCCAAATCATCCTTGGTTTGTACACTTTGATGTCGAACTGCCAAGAGTTGACCTCCAATTGGTAATGCAGTACCTTGAGGACGAGAAAGGATCTTCAGTTGAGAATCCAAATGTGTTGGGAATAGTCTCCAGTCCCCATTATCGATGCTGTAGTGAGTTGCAGGAATTGAATATAAATCATGGTACCAGTGTCGAATCCAAATTCGCATGTAGGGCCAAAGTTGAGTTAACCACAGTGCAAGCCCAATCAACTTCTCCAAATTTCGCTTGGAAGTGCGGGAGCTACGTCCCATGGATCGCAGATAATCTTGAATTTTTTTAATCTTGGCGGCCGGAATTTCAATGAAGCCAGAACGCAAGTGAATTTTCCACCCGATCCATTGTATGCTGAATGCCAATTCGCATTTCTGCCATGACACAGGGATATTTGTTATTTGACTCATTATACAAATCATTGTGGCTGATACGGGCATGCTAAACAAGGATTGGATGAACAAGTAGTCATCAACGTATAGCAGGGCGATGTGTGTCCACCAAATAAGAAAGTGGAAGAACCTCAGCATCCATCCGCCAAGTCTGGACCACCATGCCGCCGAGAAGGTGGCTCCGAAAGGAGCGACTTTGTAAAAGTACAACCTGCCTTGTAGAATGAATCCGAGAAGTCCATGTTCTTCTTCACGTACCACTATTCTTTTGTGAGCGGCCTTAATGTCAAGTGAAAATCCCATATGATCGCCAGAGAAGTTTCTAATTGGGAATGTACGCAGCACATCCTTTGCGGATGGGAGGGTGCTCCTCTCAGGTATTTTGCAGCGCCCGTTTAGGCCGCAGATCGTCTGGTCGAGAACCAGTCTCGGTGCCCTGCCTTCCGAGTGTGCAATGCCTAACTTGCCTAGTGCAACGCCAAGGGGATATCGTTGCTGTGCATCTTGCAAATCTCCATCAAATTCAAAAACCCACCCCTTGTCGATTTCTTGCTGCACAAGTTCACGTGTGAGCGTGAGGTCATCGTCTGCGCTCTGCCAGTTACATTGGTGTGCAGACAAGGGGGGTTCATTTTCAGCATCATCAGTGTTAATCGGAAAGCAATTGCTCAAAGGTATATCATGTTGAAATCCAGTGCCCACTCCTGCAATGAGTGATGGAAAAAGCGTTTGATCTGGGTCGTGCATCAGTTTATTCAAACAGTGTAAAATCTCCAAGCACATAGGTTGATGAGGTCGGATCTGCCAATTGGCTGTCAAACCTGAACCTTGGATGAACTCTTCCAAATCATTGCGAAATGGGGCCAAGACATCTTCAGAAAAAGGTGGATGGGAATGATCCTCCTGGGCAAAATAATGAACCAAAAATTTGTCCAATCTGGACTCCACTATACGCGTCATCCATCGTTGTCGCAATTGTTGAAAGACATCAGGCGCCGTTCTGTCCCCCAATCTCCAATCCGGATTGGAGGGAAGGCCTCCCCCATCTTCTTGGCCATAAGGTGCTTGATATAAGTCCTTTTTTGGGGGAATAGCATGAATCTCATCCCACTTCCAGTCACGACGCCGCTGCTTCGCCAGTGGAGTAACCAAGTTAGCAAAAGCTGTAGCCAGTGCCTCGGGATAGCATGCAGTTTGTCGGCTCAAAAATTCGCCTGTGTCTGAACGCGTACCCGCCAGTGAAGTGTGGCTCCCTGGTGGATGGGAGCATAGGCAACCCAAACTAGAGATCTTGCTCCAGCTACTTGCAAACATCCATTGTTTGTACCAACTCTTGCCATATTCACAAGCTGAGATCACCGTACACCATGCTGAGATTAACACCAAAAATGATTGGACACATTCTTCCAACCAACTCATAGCGGTTGGAGGTTGTTCAAGGTGACAGTGACCGCCTGATTGATAAATCAAAGTTAAGCAAATAATACATCTGGAAAGCATCATATATGACTCCTGGACCTGAAGAAGCTCCTGGCTACTCAGCCCTGGGACGCCTTGTAATGCCTCTGGTGTCCGTAAAGCCTTGGGGCCCGGGCGATGCAGTTTCAACCGAGAATAATGGGCACATGAAGGAGAAGCCGCACCATACGATACTTGGCCCGAGGAGCAAACTCGTAAGAGTTGTTCATAACTCTGATCATTTAACAAATCCATACGGGAATCCAAAAGAATATCAAAAGCCAAAACATTGCCTTGTTGTGCCAAAATGGCTGAACTCAAAGGACGTGTAGCTCCTGAGCATATATCCAAAAAGATCTTTGCATTGCCTTGGTTGAAATCAGGCAACGTAGGTGAACCTTGTGGGGGTGAAACATGTGAAACTTGTGTTTCTCCAGTAGCCAAACTGGCACGTGTATCCTCCTCAGGAGGTTCCTCTGGAGGTTTGTTGACATCCACCGTACCTTGGGCATCGTCTGGATGGTGAGGCGGTCGGACTGGTTGTCCTAGTCAGTGGGTTGTATTTTGATGTTGAAGAGCTCCATGATCCAACCCACAAGCCTGGCCGTTGACAGGATAGGCACAGCTGTGATGAAATCTGCAAGAATCGCCCAACGAACAATTGCCAGTCTGAAAACGCATGCAAAGCTGTTTCCATTGACCCTCTTTGGTCTTAACATCTGTCAACCATTGCACTTTGCCTTTGCCTTTAGACTTGCCCTTCCCTTTGGAGGGTTTACCTTTGCCTTTGCCTTTTTGTTGGCTCTGGAAGCTGGGCTGTGATGGCATTGAAGGTAACTTGGCTGGGCGAGGACGGAGCTGTAACAGTCCTGGCAAGTCATGTCTGATATGTGTGAACTCATGCAAACAGTTGTCCATATCCCAGCCACGCTCTGACATCAGGTCAGCAACGGAAGCCCAAATTTGGCGGTCAGCGGCTTGGGCCTCTGTAATTGAAGCACAACGCAACATGCTCTCCGGGTCCACCCTTTATTTGTGTAAGGTAACTGAGAAATTTCGCAGAGTACGCCTTGAGGTTTGCTAAATGCGCTCCACCACACATTGCAACTGCCAAGTCATGCACTGCCAACAGATTTCGTACTGCATTCACACCAAACCCTGAGTTGGAGATGTCAATGCATGGGGGCTCATCGACTAAGAGGTGGTGCAAGGTAGCCACCTCCAATTTTGGCATCTTGGACTGACGTTGTGATGTCACCTCCTCTGCTTTTGCCAACGTTAGGCGGTACTTCCAGGGAACCCACGCCCATTGTTTCTTTGCAAGCTGATGGTGTATAAGGCTGAGGAGTCTAGTGCTGGGCATCGTATCGTGATTCACCAACTCCGAGGGGTAACTGGCCAAAAATTTTGACTTCATTTGTTCAATCAAAGCCGCATCCAACTTAGGTGGAAAGCTTTCTGCCCATGTACCTGCACTAGACAACGCATCGGAAGCTGATGGAGCACTGGCAGGTGCTGGTATTGCAACGCTGGGTTGGGTGATTTCTTGACACATCTTAAACGCTGCCCTCAAAGAGGCTTTTTGCAATAACCCAAGTTCTTCATCTGGGAAAATTTCGGGCCATAGTTTCTCCAGTTCCTGCATATCCAGTGCTGCACACGCAAATGATTGAACTGTCCAACCCATTTGGATCAGTTGTGACGCTATGGATGGATCCACTCCACATGCCGACATGGCATCTTCCAATGTTTTGGAAGTCATCACGCAAACGCTGGCTTGAAATTGAAAATCGAACATTGAAAAAACCACTTGAAAACAGTTACTGATTTACGCCACATGTGGTAAAGGGTGTGTATTTGTTTGTCTATCACTGAGTGCTGCACCCATCGAGCGACCAAGAAGTGCCGGAAAAATACCGTGTTTTTTTTTTGAACTTTTTTTTTTGAAATGGCTGCGTATATATAGACAAGGTTTGAACCTGAGTATCACCTATACAAACGCGAATGACGCAAACTGTGCCAAAGTCTGATGGAAATAAGCTCCACGCGATGCTGATATCTCATGATGACCAAACGAGCTGCTGCACGCTGGCTTTTTTTGTCCAGGATTGGCCATGGTAAACGATTCAACCCAGTTGGACTGATGTCCATATTTTCTTACATCCAGCATGTTGGCAAAACATGATCGGAGGTGTCAGGGTCTCCAGAAATTCCGTTTCTGAATGAAGCATTCTGGCTCCACACGCAGCTTTCCAGTAGTGGTCCATATAAAATGGTCTATTGGTGACATCATCCACCACTGCCAACATGGCATGTGTTACACGGCGATGTTTTGCATACACGGCCTCATCCGCTTGGAATGCCTCCTTTGGTGGCACAACTTTTTTGGGGCCAAATGCCCCTTCCTCCGAGTCCGAGCTGTCACTCTGGCTGCTGCTGCTGTCTGTGTTCGTATCCGATGCAATCGATTCCACACCTTGCTTGGATGGAATTTCAATGGGCTCATCTTGGCCGGAAAAAGAAAACCACTGGAACTGGTAGTCTGGTGCGGATTTTTTGAACCTTTCTAAGGTCACCACGGGTTCAGCCAACGGGAACTGGCCGCCCCTGTGCTGCGCAGTTTTCTGAATTTCCTGAATCACTGTTGCCTGGTAACGGAGTGAGCCCCATACGCTGTCTCTTCCGTATAAATTCAATGAATGTTTTGGATCTTGGTGATGACCCTGAAGGAGGCGGTCTGAGTCGCTGACCAATGAGCCCAGTTGTGGGCCAAAGCTCAATAAGGTAGCTTTCATGGAATGCAGTGTATACATCTGTACAAGAAACAAAGTGGGACGCAGAGAGAGAAAAAGCATGTATTAACACTTACGCTCATGCTAGTGCGTCGCAAATCTGCTTGCAAAACCTCTGCGGGCAGCAGCAAAATTCTCCGATGGCTGACCCCACTTTTGGGTCCAAATCTGGATCCCAAAACGGGGCCCAAGCAAAGACCTAAAAGAAGGAATGAAAATGTGATCCAATTCTGGCCCCCATTTTGGGGTCCATATTTGGACCCAAAAATGGGGTCAGCCATCGGAGAATTTCGCTGCTGCCCGCACATGTTGTGCAAGCAGATTTGCGACCCTGCAGCTTGAACATGAATGTCAACTCCTCCCTTTTTCTCTTTGTGAGTCCCAAGTCCGGTTGCTACTGTCAAGGTCCCTTTATCGCAGCCATGTTTTGACCACTTTTTTGGGCCGTGTTTTAGGGGCCATGATGAAGCAGGTTTGTTGGCATTCGAGGCGCTCCAAGGCTTACCGAGGCCTGCCCGAGGCACGAGGACAAAGCGAGGCTCACGGGGACTCGAATCTATATGATTGTTGGGGTCCCTCCCTTAGCAACGCCTCAAGGTTGCTGCGCATGTGTTGGTCAAGCCGTGGTTTGCCGCGCCTCCTCCTTGCACCTTTCACTGCTTCGTCAGAAAAATGAAAAAATGCACATGGAAGATATACATCTTGCGCTGGCTCCCAATCCAAGAGTTTTACTTGGTTTCTGTGCACCTTCTAGTGTAGTTTCGGTTGCAGGCGGTTGGTGGGTTGCTGCAGTAGGTTTTGTTGTTGTCTTGCAGCGATATCGCTCATGTGGCTCTTGGGCGTGTCCTGGTGGGTTAGTTAGTGGCTGGACATGGTGTTGGGGTCGCATTTGGGGGTACCTTGCGGGTTGGATCTGAAGTCTCAAAGTCTTGTGATTGAAAGCTTCTCTGTCGGGAGTAGGGCGGTACTTAGTACCATGGGGGAAGGTTTTGGCTGCAGCAGGTTCAAAGTCCTTTATGGCCTTAGTTTCTAGGGTCACAAAGGAAACAACATGTGTGGAGAAATCTATTGCAGGTTCTGGTACGCGAGCTGAACCACTTCAAGCAGCAGCGCAAAGCGTTGCGACAGGCATCTCAACTGTGTTGCTTTGGCTTGCAGATGCAATTCGTCACTGTTTTCTGATGTTGGCCCTCTTGAAACCATCGCGGAGAACAAGACAGAACAGAAATCGGCAGCAAAGCGCCGCCAGCGGTTGCTAAAAGCACCCCAACAGCCGCCAAGCTAGGATGTGTGTTTTCCCACAGCGCGGAGCGTACAGTTGATGAACTTGGACTACTATACCCTGAAAACCGTGGAAATTTGCGGAAAAACATGGCCAGCGTATAGCGTATAGTTGGTTCAATTCGATAAAAAACATTACTAAAAAAAATCTTTCTTAGAATGTAAGCTGACCGGCCAAAATGGATCTCACGCCACAGCGCGGAGCGTTTAGTAGGGTACTAAACCGTCTGGCCCGCAGCACCAAAATTGTGTTCTCGCCACAGCTCGGTGGGTTTAGTTGGGCTCTTTGTTTGTACGATTATTTTACAGATTCCATCTGTTTGCGTGACGGGCGCAGCACTTGAGAACCCCGTACGGCCATCTTAAAGGTTGAAGCGCGGCTGGATACTTTTATTTGACGCCTCCACATGGAGCAGTGGAAAGGTGGAAGCCGATGGTGCCAAGCACACACTGCCCTGTGGGTAGATCTCCTTCATTGGGGTCCAGATGAAAGATTTCCCTCATTTGCAGAGGAACCCAACAAAGCTATATTTCGTTGCTTGCCCCGTCCATGGAACAAAGCTGAAAAAATTGCAGTAGTGAACTCTTTCTCATCAATGTGGTTGGAAATCAACAGCGCTCTTGCAGCAGAAGGACAGCGCCCATCACAGTGGCAAGCCCAACCTGAAGCCTCCACCAAGAAAGAGTACGGTTGCGACAGGCATCTCAACTGTGTTGCTTTGGCTTGCAGATGCAATTCGTCACTGTTTTCTGATGTTGGCCCTCTTGAGACCATCGCGGAGAACAAGAAAGAAAAGAAATCAGCAGCAAAGCGCCGCCAGCGGTTGCTAAAAGCACCCCAACAGCTGCCAAGCTAGGATGTGCGTTTTCCCACAGCGCGGAGCGTATAGTTGATGAACTTGGACTACTATACCCTGAAAACCGTGGAAATTTGCGGAAAAACATTGCCAGCGTATAGCGTATAGTTGGTTCAATTCGATAAAAAAACCCTACTAAAAAAAATCTTTCTTAGAATGTAAGCTGACCGGCCAAAATGGATCTCACGCCACAGCGCGGAGCGTTTAGTAGGGTACTAAACCGTCTGGCCCGCAGCACCAAAATTGTGTTCTCGCCACAGCGCGGTGGGTTTAGTTGGGCTCTTTGTTTGTACGATTATTTTACAGATTCCATTTGTTTGCGTGACGGGCGCAGCACTTGAGAACCCCATACGGCCATCTTAAAGGTTGAAGCGCGGCTGGATACTTTTATTTGACGCCTCCACATGGAGCAGCCAAGCACACACTGCCCTGTGGGTAGATCTCCTTCATTGGGGCCCAGATGAAAGATTTCCCTCATTTGCAGAGGAACCCAACAAAGCTATATTTCGTTGCTTGCCCCGTCCATGGAACAAAGCTGAAAAAATTGCAGTAGTGAACTCTTTCTCATCAATGTGGTTGGAAATCAACAGCGCTCTTGCAGCAGAAAGACAACGCCCATCACAGTGGCAAGCCCAACCTGAAGCCTCCACCAAGAAAGAGTACGGTTTGCGACAGGCATCTCAACTGTGTTGCTTTGGCTTGCAGATGCAATTCGTCACTGTTTTCTGATGTTGGCCCTCTTGAGACCATCGCGGAGAACAAGAAAGAAAAGAAATCAGCAGCAAAGCGCCGCCAGCGGTTGCTAAAAGCACCCCAACAGCTGCCAAGCTAGGATGTGCGTTTCCCACAGCGCGGAGCGTATAGTTGATGAACTTGGACTACTATACCCTGAAAACCGTGGATATTTGCGGAAAAACATTGCCAGCGTGTGGCGTATAGTTGGTTCAATTCGATTAAAAAAATCCTACTAAAAAATCTTTCTTAGAATGTAAGCTGACCGGCCAAAATGGATCTCACGCCACAGCGCGGAGCGTTTAGTAAGGTACTAAACCGTCTGGCCCGCAGCACCAAAATTGTGTTCTCGCCACAGCGCGGTGGGTTTAGTTGGGCTCTTTGTTTGTACGATTATTTTACAGATTCCATTTGTTTGCGTGACGGGCGCAGCACTTGAGAACCCCGTACGGCCATCTTAAAGGTTGAAGCGCGGCAGGCGCAGCGCTTGAGAACCCTGTACGGCCATCTTAAAAGTTGAAGCGCGGCAGGTGCAGCGCTTCCACAAGGGCCAACCACAATCTGAACCCCTGCGACCCCATTGTCAATGTTGAGGGTGTGTTGATGCTGTTGCAACTAAGAAGTGAATTCCAATTTGAGGATGTGACCTGAGGCAAAATTTCTTTTTGATGGCTATCAGTTCAAAAGGTGAAACTGCAACATTTAAGCTTCCGTCCAACATTGAAGATGGGGCGCGGGGATTTAAACATACGTCAAATCCTCATCTTGGATTTGCAACTGCAAGTCTGGAGTCTGGAAGCGCAAACATCGACGATTCCCCTTTGCAGGAGGCACTCTTGGGAATGCCGATGTCGGGATTCTCCACAGGAACTGTAAATCTGAACACCACAAGCCGCTTTTGAAGCATCTATAAATCTCCGAGCGTCACACCGGCTTTCGGTGTGTGTAGATAGTCCAATCTTCCAGTGAAGAAAAAAGGGGAGCTGCAGCAATCATAGCTGAGAGTCAAAGATCGCGTTTATCTTTCTTGGTGGAGGCTTCAGGTTGGGCTTGCCACTGTGATGGGCGCTGTCCTTCTGCTGCAAGAGCGCTGTTGATTTCCAACCACATTGATGAGAAAGAGTTCACTACTGTAATTTTTTCAGCTTTGTTCCATGGACGGGGCAAGCAACGAAATATAGCTTTGTTGGGTTCCTCTGCAAATGAGAGAAATCTTTCATCTGGGCCCCAATGAAGGAGATCTACCCACAGGGCAGTGTGTGCTTGGCACCATCGGCTTCCACCTTTCCACTGCTCCGTGGAGGCGTCAAATAAAAGTATCCAGCCGCGCTTCAACCTTTAAGATGGCCGTACGGGGTTCTCAAGTGCTGCGCCCGTCACGCAAACAAATGGAATCTGTAAAATAATCGTACAAACAAAGAGCCCAACTAAACCCACCGCGCTGTGGCGAGAACACAATTTTGGTGCTGCGGGCCAGACGGTTTAGTACCCTACTAAACGCTCCGCGCTGTGGCGTGAGATCCATTTTGGCCGGTCAGCTTACATTCTAAGAAAGATTTTTTTTAGTAGGGTTTTTTTATCGAATTGAACCAACTATACGCTATACGCTGGCAATGTTTTTCCGCAAATTTCCACGGTTTTCAGGGTATAGTAGTCCAAGTTCATCAACTATACGCTCCGCGCTGTGGGAAAACGCACATCCTAGCTTGGCAGCTGTTGGGGTGCTTTTAGCAACCGCTGGCGGCGCTTTGCTGCTGATTTCTTTTCTTTCTTGTTCTCCGCGATGGTCTCAAGAGGGCCAACATCAGAAAACAGTGACGAATTGCATCTGCAAGCCAAAGCAACACAGTTGAGATGCCACATGTTGACGTCCTCAAAGGCGGTTTCTTCCACAGTAGCTCCTGCCATGCGTGCCTCGGGCAGGCTTCGGTAAGCCTTGGAGCGCCTCGAATGCCAACAAACCTGCTCCATCATGGCTCCCAAAACAGGATCCAAAAAACCAGTAGAAACATGGCGGCCAGAAAGGGACCTCGACTGTCTGTTGTAAATGGGCCAGTGGGTGCTCCCCCTCAAAACGCTTCCAAGGAGTCAACAGCAGGTCTCGGAAAACCCTGGTTGTTCCTGCATATCCAAAGGCTCAAAAACCGGGAAGGTGCCATCTGGAGACATCGATGGAATCAGAAAATCCACCCTTGACCGTGGCATCTGTAGATCATGTATCAACGATGTCTGCAAAAATTTGAATAACCAGGTATGGCTGCTGAGACTGCATAGTCCTGAGGCCTGAACTCCGAAAGGGTGTCCGGCTGCCATGGTCTTTGATCGCCATACCAATCCACGTAATTCCTGAAAGTTGAACACCAGTGAATCAACATTCAGACGTTGTGCGTCCGCAAATCTCAGGTCTGTCCAAATGATGACTAAAAATGAGCCCAACATCATAATTTCGTATGCTGTTGATGCGCTCTGGAGTATCCGTCGTTCCCACTGGAAAACTAGCCACAGTGGGAGTGGCGGGGCTTCACGCCTGTCCCTGCTCAGTTTTGTCTTCAGGAAGCTGTCCACCAGGGGTGAGAAACAAATTTGAAGGTTTTTGACTCCTGCAATGCATCACTGTATCTGCAAGTTGAGCTTCTGACAAATGATGGATATCGAATCCATTTTTTTTCCCTCCGATTTGGCCGATCGCACTAGGCACGGTCCTTACAATTGCGTAAGCGGTGAGAAGCAGTAGAGTATAGGACACGTGTGGTCCAAAAACTCTGGCAAATCATCACTAAAACAAACAAAACAAAACAAACAACGCAACCAAAAACGACCCGCAAATCCCCCAGCCAGATTTGCGTTTCGCCACCAAGCAAAACAGCGAAGCAACAAAGAAAGGGGCAGGGCCCAACAAAAAACCAAACCAAAACATGAGATTTGCCATGGATACAGTGACCTAAGCCACTGTATCATCCTCAAAAACATGCAAACTAATTAATTGCGGCGGTGCATAGAGTATAGTGCACGATCGTCCAGACTGTCTTACCTGAGAAGAGAGAAACGAATCCAATTTGCAGGCAGACTGAAGTGTAACACGACAGAGGCCGCCTGTATGGACTTCTTGTCAATAGCAACTTCGCATCGCGGCTGTCCACTCTGTATCGTTCAGCGTATGCACGGCAGTCTGTTCCTGTCAATATGCACCACCGCAAGGGATTGTAATCTATTTCCCCCCCTAGGTGGGGAGGAGAGCACTGGACAGCCTGCAAAATGGTGTGAGCACTCGCAGGAACCGTCAGAGCGCAATGGGCCCAAGACCCTAAGACCATGGGTAAAAAGGTGGCTATAGGCCTGCCCGGCACAATACGGCCATGACAGACTGATGAAACTTCCGACCATAGCATGGGCCCGTGAGCACTTCCAGTATGATACTGCCGCTATGTATGCAAAAGTCGCATTCGCATTGCTGTCAAACTCGTTCCCCTAAACTATGAAGGTTGAAGTGGTTTATGCGTCAGCACCAGGTCTCACACAGGAGTCACTAGGCGTCATCGTCCCAGCAAGTCCTGCAGGGAGGACCAGAAGCACCGTATGTTAGCTGTGTTTTCCAGACGAGGCCACTCTCTCCCACCGAGTGAGCCATTGCCAGGGCAGTACAGAACATCCGCACAACGAACCATGTGGGCAGGCTTTGCTGCACTCGGGCGCTCCAGACTGAACAGCAGGAAGCACAACTGGACAGCGCCAGTAGTGCTCACTGCAGTGCAGCCTAGTCCATGGCTCTACCGGGAATCTACCGCCCCTCTCGGAAAAAACGCAGAAACAGAACAGAGCGAGAAGGGCCTCCCCCAATACAGCCAAAGAAAGAGCCACAAGACTCACCACACCAAACAACAAACGAATTCACAGGGGAAAAGAGGAGAGGGGGGACAGTGACAAAAACGCCCCACCTCGGACAAATCCTCAGTTGCTACCAAATGAGTATGATGTAACAAAGGTGAAACGAAAAGTTATGATGTAGAGCGGTGACCTCGGTATCCAGGTAACAGTTGAAGCAAAACGACAAAAAGCCAACCAAAAGAAATCTGCCATCATGGGGGGAAGCACTAAGGGGGGAGCGGCCAAATCATAACACACACAACGACACAAGCCACACAGAGAAAGCGAGGAGAGGAGCCAGGAGGCAGCAGAGGACAGAGTGAGAAAGGACACACACGCACTAGAAGGGATACGACAGTGCCTTAGCGGAGTCCAAAAAGGGGCCAAGGATCATACAATGATGAATACCTCAGTGAGGGAGCACACAGCACCCAACAACACATGAAGCATGGTGTAGAGGGAAAGATCCCCACACAGGGCCAGAGGCCTTTGTTGCCATGAGCCATGATGAGGAGGGGAGACAATGCGCAACAAACACTCCACGCACAGAGGCAAGGCAACCAGGCCGTTGCCGGAAGCAACGATACCCAGAGGGAGGGACCAGTAAAACCTGGGCCAAGGCGCCAAAGAGGACCATCCGAGGGGGAGGGAGGGCCACGTCAGGCAGGGAACAGGCAACAAAAACCAGAACAAGACAACGAGGCACCAATCCTACTGTAGCTCAGCTAAGGACAAAACCTAGGGATTAGTCACCGAATTCAGATACCTTAACTAGTGGGAGGGGTGGGAAAGTGGGTGTCTCGTCAAGACTAAGTCTGGGGAGAATCACAACAGCTTCCTTACCCATCGATGATTGCCAGGCAAAGGCTGCGAGAGCGTGCGCTCGTGCAATAGGCTTCATGGTGGAGGCGACCTTAGTATAGTCTAAGCTCTCGACTGGACAACACATTCTGAAAACTAATGCAAAGAGAAATCGTGCTGCCCGATCTGTTATGCCTAAGTTGGCACTCACACACAACTACAAATGCGGCTACCAACTGTTAAGAGATCTGAGTAGGTAGGGGCCAGGCATGTACAGCATCATGAACCTAACAATTATAAATGAGGAAGAGCTGTGTCCCCTACTGCATACCAGTGCACCTGTCACGTCTTTGGACAGACACACTAGTATGGACAGTAACCTTACGTAGACATGACGACGGGACATAGAGATTTCGGTCAGCTCCCACCACCATTGTTGATGAAACAAAGGCCGAATACTGTGTGAGGGAGCAATGGGGAGTGAAACCGAAGTAAGACAAAAGAGGTAGGGGGGGAAGGGGTGGACACCAAAAGGGTATAAGTGGTGCGAGCAGGGGTGAGATAGGGATCATGTCATACCTCTCGTGAAATGTTCCAAATAATGCTTTTTATCAGATGTGATAGTGTCGTTCCATTCGTTGGTGAGTCCAAACGAAACTGGGTTCACTCCTTGCTGAGCAATAGCACGCTGATGAAGCGCTCCGATTGCCCTTTGATGTTCGTCCAGATCTTCAGGAGAGACTCTCTTGCGGACTTTCCTGTCCGGGAAATTTCGTTCCCGCAGGTTGGTTTGCAAGGCATGTCCCGCTACATAAACTGCAGGTTGCTGGAATAAAACTCGCTCTGCAAATCTGTGGAGATGCACTGTCCACTCAGCAAACATATGGCTGTGTGACAGTTGGTTCCTGAGTCGCGCTTCTGTTTGATGAAGGCTTCCATTGGTATGCCACAATCGCAACAGACTGTAGTTGGAAGGCCAATCAAGTGGGCACAGTGTGGCTGTTTCTTTCCACTTTTCAGGTGTAAGCCCTACTTGAGAGGGTATGATCACTTCCAGAGTAGTGCGATTCGGTCCCAACGGTTGAAGACCTCGCATCATATATGGTTCAATGAGCCCTGTGGTATATCCATGGATGAGCTCCTGGAAACATCCAGCCATTTGAAAGTCTTCATCCAATCCAAGGCGAAAACCAGGCATGTTTTTGGCAGCAAATTTAACTGCCTGGAGTAGCTGCTTCGTTCCCTCCAGTGGAGTCTCGTCACAGGAACGTTTCGGGCACGTAATGTTGATTTCTTGTGGTTTCTGCGCATTCTCAGGAGCATTCTCGAGAAGTGTGGGAGCAATTTTGCTGGCCCAGCTAGCCGGGAACCATGCCAGTAGGGCAGAGGCACCACTCGTAAGGTCCACTAACCCAGTAGTGCGTCGATGAGGCCGATCTGTGACCAGGACTTTAACTGGGCCACTCGGCGCTCGACTTCGATTTACCTCAGAGCTCTCTCGGGCCGAGCCAATGAGTTCAGACAGGATGGGTCGAAACCAGTAAGTGGCATACAACAGGCATTCAGTTTCTGGAGTCACCATGGATTCAGCCAATCTCATCAGCGAGCTCATCGCCTGGGCGAGCTTCTCTGCCAGTCGTATTGTGAGAGCTCTTGCCGTCTGCTGGAGGACATCCTCCACACTGGCAATTTGCCCGCGCAACCACAGTTCACAGGCCACACTCAGCAAGATGCGCGCAAACTTTTCTTGGATGGCAGTCAAAGACAACGTCAATCTCGCCTGTAGCCACAGCGGCGGGAGAATCCCAAGGTTTTCGGGTATGCAAAAAGGGTTTCCGTTAGGTTGGACATTAGTAATCAGAATTGCGAGCTGGTCAGCTGCACTCGCAATCTCGTCCTCAGAGGGATCTTCAGCTGCATCAGGTATGGGTGGGCACCACGCAACTGTAGGGTCTTCTGGATCGCTCTCGCCATCAGTAGAGGCTGCTTCCTCATCCGAGGAGGGGTCGTTCACTGTGTCTCCTGCACCCTCAGGGCTTGCGAGTTGCATAGACCCTGGATCAAATTGGCGATCCAATGTGGCCAAAAGGTCCGGCTGCAACCGATGGGCATCGAAGTAATGGATACCCGGGATTACGACAAGTTGCCGATCCTGTATACCCACGTGAAAGAAGACTTTGTGGCCTCTATGTCGATGAACAAGTGCTGGGGACCCATTATAGGCTGCACATAGCCAGAGGGAAGATCTGTAGCCATCAGCAGCGTAACCATACAAGTATTCACGATCAATCGAGCAGGGGAAAAACCCGCTGGCCGTCAGCACATGGTCACGTGTGCGGGGACTCTAGCGCTGCGAGGACATCAGGGGGAAGACGTAGTTTGTCTCTGCATGCCACAACCAACCGATATCGCCGCCACGCTCGTGTTCCATTAGTGGTCACTATCATGGCAATAGCAAGGGGGGGTTTATCTTGGGGAATGAAAGGTGCCTTTAATCCCCAGTCCAGTATGGCACTTTTGTCGCTGGGGTAGCTTGTAGGGCCATGGTACTGAATGTCTCGGCCTTTCAGCGTGAAGTATCCGTAATGGTACACTCCTATTGTCTGAGCCATGCCAATCATGCCTGCCATATCGAGAGGCGAGACAATATAGGTATGTTCAATGGCTCTTGTGAGCGCTACAGTTGCTCTTCCATAGCAGTCCTCACGCTTGTCTGCTGTTGCATCCCGACGTCCTCCACTTAGAAACCCGACACCTGTTTGAACAATGACCGCAATGCGTGCTGTCGCCCCTGCAGCAGAAGAAGTGGTGGAAACTCTCAGCCCGCCATACCACGCGGACTGAAAGCCATGCTGGAGCAGCAAGTTGTGCACCGCTGTACGGTTGCATAAGACAAGCAGCTGCGAGGTTGCTCCCTGTTGCAAGTTGCGATAATAATTCTTCAGGTAGGTGCAGAAGGCAACCACATCTTCAACCGCAGCTCTTAGATCTTTGGGTGCATTCCACAGTACTGTACGGAAACCTCCTTGTGCCACAGTGGCCTCATGTGGCACGAAGTGTCCAATGTAGATGTGATTGGGCTCGTGAAGGACTAATTCAGGGTAGCGAACTGCAACGATCGCTTGGTATGTCAGCATTGAGACCCGTGAGCTCTTAGGGAGAATGATACCCCATCGATGAGGACCACATAGCCCGGCTGCTTCAAGGGTTGTGGTACACTCAGGTACTCCAAACTCCTCTGGTGCTGTGGCAATCAGCAGGACTGCTAGAGCTGCTGCAATGAGGCTGCTATGTGCATCCAACTGACAAGAGATTCGGCAGTGGAACACCCGCCTTAGGGCGACAGGCAGCTCGTAGTCTTGCGGAGTGGATGTCCATGGGCCACTATGCGGCTTATTTGCAAGTCTCAGCAGTTTATAGAGATCTGACTCCGGATCTTGGCTCGCATCAGGCCAAAGTTGAGCTACAAGGGCTGCCATTCGTGCCGGCGGAAGATAGTCTCCTGGCTTCTCAAGCGCTCGGAGCCCTAACGGCCGTTGCAACAGTTTGCGTCGATTGACAGCCGCTGCTCGGCCTTTGGACAGCCCTCCTGGTGTTTGCCTGTGATCTCCAATGAAGACTGTAAGGGTTGGTTGTTGAATGGCAGCGAGAGCTGCAATTTCATGGTAATTGCCATACTGTTGACTTTCGTCCATGAAAGCAAGCCAGGTGCGAGAGATCCAATGGCCAAAAGTGGAATAGCGCATCGCCATTTCCGCCGTGGCTGAGCCACCTGTTGCAATGAGTACATTCTTGTGAGCGATGATTCTATTGCGGTCACTGCAGCGGACGTCAATTTTGGAGGCATATGCGTCTCCTTTGCCTTCCTCCATGCGACCAATTAGCCTACCAAAGTTCCGGATTGTGGGGGGCGCGAGGTCACTTAACTGATCCGCAAGTGCTTTGGCAGCTACATTTTCTTTCGTATAGATGATCGCAACAAAGTCCTTGAGTTCGCAGCTCAGGGCAATGAGCAAGACTGCAAGGGACCGCGTTTTGCCAGCACCAAAGACCCCTGCAATACATAAGTCAGATCTTCCTGTCAAAATGGCCAGCAACAGTGCAATTGAGACAGTCAAGATATGTCCATCACCGTGGGCTGCTAGTGGAAGTAGATGCTCACGGTAATAACTGTCATGGGCCCCTTCCATCGAGATCGCGGCTGGTGTCAAAAACCGGCTCAAGATTCTGACTAATGCATCAGTCAGCTGCGTTTTGCGCTCGCTGGCCATGCGGCGAACAGGTATATGCGGCTGCACGATGCCCATTGCCAATGGTAGGCGCGACTGGTTAGCTTGTGCAAACACTAAGAGTTCATGGCGGCTGCGTGTGTCTCCCAGAAAGGCTAGCTCCTCCCACACTACGGCCATGGACACATGGTCTTCGATGGGTTTCGGCCAGTCCTGTGCAGGATCAAAGTAACTCATTGTTTTGAGATACTGGTCCAAAAGTCGCCCACAAAAGGTCCGAGCAATGGGTAGCGAGACGATAACAAGCTCCAGCAACTTAGGGGCAATGCGCTTGAGCGCTCGCTGAGCAGGGTTCTTGCTAGTTCCGCTAGGCATCACCTTTTCATGTACCAGTAATATGACACACCGCTGCTGAGTGTCTGGCAACTGGAGTACTCCCAGTAGTGCTCTGCCCGCCATCACGTTGGCTTCCAAGTTGCCTAGATTCCCAGCTTCACAGAGAGCACGCGGCGAGGTCGTTGGAACTTCCGAAGGTGCACTAAAGAGCAGGAGCGGGGCACCGTCAGTATGTAGGTGAATGACATGAAAGCCAGCATACGCCTCATATTGGTAGGTAACCTGTAACCGTGTTCCCGGTTGTCCTCGCTTCTTCTGCTGAGCTAGTTCTACACTTACACTAACCCAGGGCTGGAGATGTTGGAGCTGCCGTCCCGCATGATAAGCGTCAAGTTGCGGAAGCACCATGTCCAGTAGGAAGATGAGCGTACGTAATGAAAAACCACGCAGGAATTCCGCCAGTAAGTTGCGAACCAGCAACCCTCCCTCATCATGGGATCCTCCCGGTGTAGGAATCATCGCAATCAGAGCTGCTTGTAGTTCAGCTTCCGTATCAGGCTGACCATCCCGAATGTCCCGTCCGACAATGGGTACTGTTTGTAGCTCAGTGTTCCCCTCTCCCGCTGCTACTAACAGAGCACTTAGAGTCGTCTTGAGGTGTTCAGGAAGGTCAAAGCTAACCCACGAAAGTACACGCAGCAATCCCTCGCACCGCACTCCATGAGGAATGACTTGAGGGGTGGTGATTTGCAATCGTTGGATTTCATGGACTCCTTCATCAAGGTCAATGAAAAGCAAGTGGCCATAGGAGTGTTTGGCACGCCCACTCCATGTGGGGTGCCCTTCTATAAGAACAACCTGATAATTGAATTCTGTTAAGGAGTCAGGTTCCACACACATAGCCGGTCTTCCAGACAATGCACCAGTGTGACTCTGCGTTCGCCCGTGGCAAGTCGCATCATCTCTGGCGGCGTCGCAATCGCAGCAACTTTGGTGAGGCCAGGGAACGCAGCGAATTCACTCAGGATCTCGTGGACTGCAAGGCCCGTATAGGACCCTGCCGAGAAACCATAAACGTTGATGTCCCTGACACCTCCTGTATCCGCTGTCGTGACTAAGTGTGGAAAACACGACTTCAAAAATAGATGTTTCCCTTGCGGATGGTAGCAACGGAAGATCTGCATAATTGCTGTTGACCAAGTCGGGTGTGGTGGCCTGGCATGGGCTGGCCGGATATTCGCAGCCTCAATGAGGCGAATCGCTCTCGTGAGCAGCAGTTGTTGATCGGAGAACTGTTCAGGGAGGAAATCTCGCCAAGCTGTCCATCCTTCTGCAGTGGAGTGTAGCTGGTATACCGCATATTCATGCACTGTTTTGGTGAGGCCCAATTGGGTGACATGTGCTTCCCAATCATCTGTCATCGCAAGCGATGGGCCATACACCTTTGTTTGCGCAAGATTTTGCAGGAAAATATCATAGTCGTGTTCGCCATTAAGTAGGCCACCCCCTAATCCACTGCAATGCACTTCCAGGGGTCGGTCTTGCATTGGGGCGTCATCTTGCCAGACTTCTGAGAGGGAAAGGACCCAGGAGGCCCACTCGGCAGAGCCTTGGAGCGCTACGGGCAGCGCAGCTTCAGGTTGTCTTCCAATGTAGTTTTGTTTGGATACTTCTCCAACATCTATGGCCTGCTCATTAACAGTGACTTCCCATTTAGCCATTTCTCGGAATGGTAACGGAAGGCCAAACTTTAAATGAGCTGCTTGCTGCAGCGATGTACAGGAGGGTTCCGTTTGTTCCTTCCGTTGCCACAGTCCACACAGCAAGATTAGTTGAGCTTGGGAGAGAGGAGGAGGAGGCACTTTGGCATGCAGTCGAAGACCAACCACTGGAAGGAAATTGTGATGCAGCCATTGGGGCTTCCATTCTTGTGTACCAAATAAAGCCGCAGCCAACGGCAACCAGCCGAATTGGGCGAGGTCACCGAGACTGCGGGCGGGTTGGGTCAGTGCTCGCTAGCCAAAGTTCTTGTATCTCAAAGAGGGTCACTGGCACACAATCGCTGTCAATCAGTGCAAAATTGATGGTCGGAAAGAGGAACACACAAGCATCAAGGATGTAAGTCCCTGCCCATGTCGGGTGTACTTTATGCAGACCAGTGTCATCTGAAATGTGGACAAAGACAACTGTCGTGAGTTCTCCATATGGACCGACATAGCGTAACCGTTCTTTCCACCACGCTGCGACCATTGGCCAATGGCTGAGTCCAGGCACAGACTTGACCTCGTCAGATTGCAAATCACGATTGTCCGTCACCAAATATACCGTATGGTAAGGCAAGAAAGCAGAGCTTTGACTAACCAACCATCGGTACAACTTGTGCCAGTCAGGTCCAGGTACGGTTTCGCTCCCGTTGACCATTGCAATTTCATAGTCATGGCGATCAGGTTCAGCTGTCTTCTTATGGGGGTCACCAAATCGCCAGTGCTGTTCAATTGATACATTCAGCCCATACTCAGTAGAAATGCTCTTGTGCTGTTCAAGTGCGTAGAGCAAGTCAATGAAGCTGATGTTAGGGTTCTTCGCGTACCAGGATTTCACAACTTGTTCCCTGGAGATCAGAGACATCACACTGTGCAGTTCCTGTGTAGCAGAATTGGGTGTAAAAGTTATTAAGGGGGAGGGTGGGGGGTGTTGAGAATCCTGACACGTCTTTGGTCAGAAGACTCAAGCACTCCAGTCAGTCTCGAAAGTCGAAATTGATCAGCTAAAGAAGAACCACCGCAAGACCGACAAAACAAACAACAGCCAGAAAAGGCCAAAAGCAACACACTAACGAAGAAACAAGGGGGGAGGGGGCGAGTGTTGAAAAACCTGACACGTCTTTGGCCAGGCAGTTCAAGCACCTTAACAGGAGGAAAATGGATCAAAAATCACCCAACACTCGAGAAATTAATGAACGACAACACAACAGAGGCGGCGCACAAGGCAGTGAGGGAGCAAGCCCTGACAGTCTTTAGTCAGAGAATCCAGGCACGACAGTGAAAAGGAGAAAGAGAGGGAAAGGGAGGGAGCAGACCACAAGGACGAGCCAAAGAACAAAAGAGGAGAGGAGAGAGCAAAAGAAAGAGAGGGGTGGTGGAGAGAGGCGCTGGTAGCCCTGGCACGTCTTTGGCCAGAAAAACCAGAAACCAAATGGAATGGAGAGAGAAGATGAGGTGAAAGGAGATCACGCAATGAGGGATACTATCGTGGAATAAGGTCCCAATGCACAAAAGAGCAAGATGTGATCTGTTGTATGACAAAGCAAGCCAGTAGTAGTACCCTTTGCCTAATCAACGGAAGGGTTTGCTATATCGATCCCTCAACGAGGTAAGGAGGCACCCTATATTTCCCTTTTCTGGAAATAAGCTGAGGCAGCAGATCTGTCTACTGTCGCACTTTGAGCCGATAGGATCGCATGAAGCGGCAGCTACATGTAACAGAGCACACTATACTTGCGTAGTGAAAGACATCATGGTTGAATGAAGAATGTGACTAATGTGTACTGCTTTTTCGTTTTCCCAGGGTCACAAGCAGGCCAGAATTCAGCCTTTACCTGGTGCCAGCCTCTCACTGGGAAAGTGTTCATCTGGAGCACACAATTAGTCAACTTGGTGCAGGAATGTTCCTTCCCGGTTGAGCTCCGGGGGTGATTGCAGCTCATTTCGTATTCGTACTGGTAAATACAGTCCTTCTAGTATTCTGCGCCATCGAACCGTAGCGAAGTTTATCTGTCGAGACTGTTTGTCAACGATATGTTGGTATTTCCACACTGTTTTATTCATGATAGTGGTGGCCCTATCTGTCAACGCTGTGGGTTTCACTCGCGCCAAAGAAGATTGCTCACGTCTCATCACGTCTGTTGCGCTACAGAATTGCTGTAGCAGGTCAATGACCGTGTCTTCAGCACTCTGCGCAGCAGCAGCCTGTACAGCGTTGAAGACTTCGTTACGGGCAAGGTGACCGTACCATTGCAGTGAATGGCAAAGCACGGAGGCAATCTCAATCTCCTGCCACGGGTCCGCTTGTGCATCTAGGAGCAGCTGTACATTTGTCCTGTGCCGATGGAGGACAGCAAGGAAGAGGGGTGGTAGCGCTCCTTTCACGGGCATCACCGAGGCACCAGCCTCAAGCAAAGTTTGAACAAGCTGCGGGCTGCCCAACTCAACTGCTAATTCCAACATAGTGGTAGGTTGCGTTGTGGGCGGGATGATATTGGGGTCAGCTTGGGCTTGTAGCAGTAGATAAGTTAAACTGGCCCCATGTCGAGGGAAGCAGTGGCCAGCAGTAGGCTGGTAAGCATACGGATCAGCAGAGTGGTCTCGAAGGATAGCAGAGGCTACTAATGTGCTGACATGCCCTCCCTCAGTCGTCACGTCCATAAGGCCTACGCCCTTGCCAAGAAGATAGCTTACATCAATCACATCTTTGTGATCAATGGCAGTTATAAGGTCTTGATATTGCTGCGCTGACGGGACTTGCAATGACTGTACTATATAGCATAATGCTGCCTCATTTGTGTCAGTGTCGAATTGGACAGCCCTCAATGGCGATTGGATCACTGACGAGCTGTCTGCGTAGAGGACCACTTGGAAGGGTGAGTCCAATCTAAGCACATTCGCCGTCTGTTTCATAATGTCCCATCCGAGAGTTGTCCGTTCCACGACGTCCATCGTCAGGGCTGTTTCGCCAAGGATTCCATGGCGCACACGGAGTCGCATGCTTGCCCCGTAAGATGAAGCGGAGGCAACCCTGACAGTCTTTAGCCAGAGAGGCCTCGCACTTATGATTGCAACCACAAACCTCGTCTATGTAGGGGAGAGGAAGGATACAGAGGGGTATGCCTGGAAGTATAAAAGTCAAAAACTGCTCTGACCATTTGTACTCGAGCCAGAATTGCTTCGCAGATCAAACAAGAAAACCTTGCCACGTGGTCTCATTGACATGCAAGACAGCACAATCTATGCGTAACAGCAGTCAGATGTCACAGGCACGCGCGGTGCAGCCGTCGGTGATAGCACAGGTCTAGCAGATACTGTAATCTATTTAGTGAGAGACTTGCTTGTACCAGGAAAGGGTGTTGATACTCAAAACAAGCTGTTGTTTGGGCCACAAATGTTGCAGGCACTCCACCGAGCAGCGTGACAAATGGCCACATGCTCACAAAGACACATCCAGCATGTATGCAAAGGTTAACATATCGCAAGACAATGTTTAATCACGCATTCTTATATATTGTATTCTACTTGACTTTTACTGATCCATCAGTAGGCATACCATCGAGTGCAATTACCTTCTTTTCACGTCCTGCATCCTCAGGGTGAGAATAAGGCCACAGTCTTCGCTGTGGTTCCTTCGGACTTTATACAGCATGCAGATGTCAATCTAATGTGCACTCAGTTCTGACTTCCCTCTGTAGCTGGCTCTGTGCAAGATTCGGTTGGAGCAGCTGAAACAGCTTGCCCTAAATCTTCCTCTTTAGCCGTTGCTTGTTCTTGCTCGATTTGCACTAAATTGCTCACTACTTCTTCCATTTGGGTGGCTGCTTCCATTACAGCATTTAATAAAGTGCGTGCATACGCCAGCTGTTTAGCAGCCCGGGCCCGGCCCTCAGCTGCAGGTCCGAGTGGCGGTACTTCACCATGTCGCCACATCGTGACTTTGCTGGTTGTATGGGTTGGCACTGTTGCGGCTGATTTAGTCTCAGACTGATCGGCAAAGGTCGCATTGAGTTTCTGCAGATCACGGGCACTGTAGTTCCCGGATGGGTCAAACTGTTGGGTACTCGTCTGTCCCGAGGGGTCCGAGTACTTTCTCTTGCCATGTAAGTTCTCTTCTCTACGCGGCATAGGCTTCATGGCACTCTTGTGTTCAAAGCCAGTCTTGAAAGTTTCGTGAACTGCTGAGCTACAGCGGGATTCTCTGTTCAGGGCGATGGTTTTGTCCGTCACCTTGCCTGAGCTATTGGTCAGTTCAGTGAAGGGCCAGCACGGTGTGCGATTTGCCAGGATATTATGTTCATGCATCCTGTCAACATAGAAATGATTCAATTTCTCATTGTGTTGGTGGTTCGTGATGACTGCAAATCTTCTGGGGCTAACCCAAATCCATAGATCTTCCTGAAAGGACTCTGTAGCATAGAAGGGCCATATCTGTCGGCCTCCCATTTCCACAAACCAAAAGTTGGTATAGTCGTCATCACTGGCCTCAGTATCTATGTGACAGAAATCATGCGACAATTTGGCGGAGCTGGACCCTGGGTAGGCCCAGTCCGGCGGGCTCTTCATGTCGTCATTGAGGATAATATTCCAGCATTCTCCATTGATGCACATTCTATATTCATAGAAAGACCACGCATGGAGCTGCTTGGCGTGCTCATAAAAGCCCTGCTGCCGATAGACCTGGATCCCATCGTATTCCGTAATGTAGGACTCTTTGTACCCAGGTCTCTGGGATTCACCGTGAGCCTCAGTATCATTATTGCCTCCAGCTGGGCCTTCTTGGTCAGGCCTAGTCAGTGGGCCTGCCTTCAGGGTGACCTTGTCACCAATCCAGTGCGCCATGACTGCCCTCCGGAGTGCACAAGGGTATGGGGGAGTAGAGACAGAGAGAAGGAAGGGAGAACGAGGAAGTCGTCACAAATAACGGACAGAGACGGACCAGGGAGCACACTTGAGTACAGACAGTGACGATGCAGATGGGGTGGCAGAAAAGGAGACAGCCAAAGGGAGGGGAACGATGAAGAAGGCGGGAGAGGGAAAGTAAAATGGAGAGAGGGTACTCCCCTGACAGTCTTTAGTCAGAGGAGTGGGAACCCTGCAAATGGGAAGGTGGTTTGAGCCACAGAGGTGCGGCAGGGTAGACAATATTGCTGACAGATCTCAATCTGCAGAACTTGACCAAGGTGGGCAAGTGTACTCCTGAGTACCGCAGCTTATCATGCTCTCTGTCGTGAAATGACTTATCACTTCATTTCTTCAAGATTTTTCCTCAATGCAATATCACCCTTGAGTAAATTAGGCAAGCCCCTGCTTCGAGCCGGTTGATTCATCAGAAACTTGTTAAACAGTGAGTAAGTTCGGTATAACTATGCTGTACATGAGCTAAGGCTATGTACACCGTAGATGAATCTGTGAGGCCTATTCCTTCACGGGAAAGCTGTTCAAGCAGCAAACCATCAAGGCACCCTACCGTCTCTTCTTTGATTGAGAAAAAGCAGGGGGTCCTGTGCATGAGTCCATTGGCTATGAGGAGGTAGTCTTGAATTTGTTGTTCTTCAAGTCTGATTACTGCATGTGTAGCAGTGTGTGCAATCCAGGTCGCAGCATCAGGCATTCGTAGGTGTAAAATTAGCAGTTCGATGTTGTCTCCTATAACTCCAGACGGAGGTCTTGCTTCGGCCGATATTGCGCCGATAACTCCATCCACTACATCTAAGTGCTTCATTGCATCACCATGGCAAGTCAGTGTGCGCTGTCTGGCTATGACTCTATGTGTAGCGTTAATTGCTTGAAACCATCAAGTAAACTCCAAGGATGTATACGGGGTAGTATTTGTGGGAGTTGTGTTGTGAGGTAGTCATTCTTGAGCACATAATGGCAAGCGCAGGTAATGAGTGGCCCTTAAATCGTGCGAATTCCACTAATCTGAGATACGGCACCTCAAAAAATCACCCGTCATTTCCCTTTTTGTTACAGGAGGACGACTTCCGGCGCACTTAACTCTCTGTCGGGGCAGCGACTGGCCGCAGTGGGCCGATCCTGCACGAGGAGATTAAACCTTATGGCGGGAGCCATCATTCTAGCTACATCCGCTAGGAGCGTGCTTGGTTGGAGTCTTTGCACTGTTGAACTGGTCCCAGCTGCTATGGTGGTCCAGATGCGCAGGTTGGGTGGCAACCCTGACCGTAATAGTAGAAAAGCAACTTCCACGAGTGTATCAGCTGCTTGCCGCATGGTCCTGCGGTCCAGAAAGCCGCCCAGGGTCGCAGTAATGTGTATTGTCTGGATGTTCAGCCGAAATGGTCGGGCATCGATTGGTACTGGAGCAAGTCCCGCCTGATCGGTCATGCCTCCATCAGCAGCTGGAACTAAGTATAGGTGATTGACCCACAACCCTCGTGTAGACGGACAGCTAAAACCTGCCAATCGGACTATGTCCTCGTATGATGCTGCTAGTGCTGTCAAAAGATGCTGTGTGATGCGCTGTCCGTCCAATTCAACCTGCTGAAGGTCAGCTTCTAAGGTGTTATATATCAATTGCAATCCATGGGCTTCTTCTGGGAAAAAGGTGACACATCCACACTGTACTAGCCGTACTGTACGCCTGAGGTCCCGCACAGCCACCATAAGGTCTTGTGCTGCTTCCAAACTATATAGGATCATCTTTACCGGCATAGAGAGCTGGTGTTCTTCTCCGCGAAGTCGCACATACTCCATGACAGTACGGGCAGAGAGAGTGGAGGCCACACTAAGTAAAGATTGCTGGTTTGTGAATACAGTGAAAGGGACAGTAGGGTGGCAAATTAGTGGATGGTGGTGTAGGTCAGTTGCAATCCCGACGCGTCTTTGGTCGGAAAGACAACGTGACCATCATGGTGGGGGTACTACAGGTCAGGACATGTCAAAACATTGGTACAAGTCGGTTATGTCACTAAGATGACTGTTTCGCTGCGGTACCTCAGCCTGTGTAATGGAGAGGATGGATTCAAGTTCCTATCCGGTTGTCACTGAACTAAGCTCCCACCTAGTCTTCACACCCTTGAACTAGAGGAGAGCCTGGGACACTGAGTGAGTTACCTAGAGTGTACGAGTTAGTACAAGAAAGCAGGAACAGACAAGTTAAGTACAGGTTGGGGGTCGTCCTAAGCCCTTCCTTGAACATCACGTACACTCGCCCTTTAGAAATGTCATCTATCTTGCTAGTGGGTATGCAGTAGATATTGCTTGTTCGGCATGCCAGCTTAGGTGGGATGAAGTACCTGTGAGCCAACAGGAGAGCATGTTCACACTGCAGTCACCGTCGGCACTGTCCAGAGGAGACTTACTGGTCCCTAATAGGTAAGCATGTGGTTCAGTTCACATACAGTTACTAAAAGACGTGCGAGAATCACCACATGAAAAGCTTCCCAAGGAGCACCTTTTTCGATTGCCTGACGATCAAATTCGTTGGACTTCTGCTAATTCATTGTGCCTCACAGGTCATTGAAAATGGTTGCATACGCTTCACTTAGAGCATGCCAATTTTGCTGTAGTCGATAAAGTGCTCGGTTAGCTTCTTGTACAAGATCATTGTGTTGCATTTGCAGCACTTGGATGCCTTCGCTGAGTTGGAAGATCCTATCCGCTTCATCTTCATGAGTAGGAAAAAGGCCTGCTATTGCGTTTTGGCACTCTTGCGTGAGCCGAAAATCAAAGCAAGGTCGATCATCTTCATGGACAGCACTGTTGATTCTTGATTGTTCACTCAGTGCGATTCCTTCCAAGGTTGGCTGCAGTGTTTCGATGCGATTGCCTAGTATATTGTAAGCATGCATAATTTCTGCAATAATAGCACATTGTTGGGCACTCTTTGCAACAATTGCAAATCGTCTGGAGTTGGCCCAGCATGCATATCCGTTGTGTCGCACCTCTGCTGCAAAGGGATAAAAACCTCCGTATCCTGCGATATTCAACCAAGCCTGCAGGTAAACCTCATCACACTCCCGAGGAATGACCTTATGGAATCCGTGGGGCAATGAAGCCCCCATCATTACTGTCGCCTCCTCCGGGAGCCATGACTCATCCTCAGCCCATAGGATGTTCCATTTTTCACCGTTGAGCCATGTGCATACTTCCATCAAATTGAATGCTCTGCACTCTATGTTGACATTGTGACATAGCCTATGGATAGGATATTTGCCGCGGTGTAGATTCGTCAACATATTCGGGATGCTCTGAATGGTTTCAACGTTGTATCCTTTCCAATGGTAGTTCCTTAGAAATGTCATGAGCGCAGTCGACATGGCTTCGCAAGTGGGGCGCTCGCCAGGTGCAGTCCCGACACGTCTTTGGTCGGAAAAGCACCGTGGTCTGGTAGCTGTAAGTCATATATACTCTTTATGGTGAAGTCAGGCAACAATGTTAGCGAATATGCCTGGACGTACCTGGCCTCATCAATGGAAGCAGCACATCCTTAGGTAAGCTGTATTTGCTGAAATCTGTTTGAGCCAATAGACTACGTGTGCGATGGAGACTGTGTGAACTTCGTTACCCAGTATTGGAAACCTAGTAGCTGACGGCATGGGAAGCTTTGCGATAGCCTAACAGTCAAACTGAACACACACGTGAGCTTGTTTTTTCAGTGGCTGCACTAAACTGCACTGTGCGCGGCTCAACACGTTGGGACTAGCTAGCCTATCGTGGCTCAGGCACATTGGGTACAGGGGGCTTATAGGCACCCTGTTATCTTTCTTCTATTATAGCACTAGCATTTCTCGTCTTGTATATGCTCCCTGCTAAAGTGAGCGCGGGAAGCAGTTCTTTCTCACATCATGTAGTTTTTCGTCTGCACTTGAATTGAGCTCAATGCCATCGGGATATACCACTGGGACGAAAAGCTCATTTGGAGCATATTTCATTTCTCATACGATGTGAGCTTTGTAGTCTGCTATGTGAAGTGGAGCTCATTGCGATTGGATGTTCTCATCAAGCTTTCCCGGCATTAGTATGTCTAATCAGAATACTTCCCTGGCCATGTTGCTTAGCTTTGAGCAAATGGTATTGGGCAGACTGTAACTTGTCGAGCAAAGTACAGCAAGCCGTGTACTTCTTAATGACACGTTTAATGTGGTGGAGCCGTTAGTCACAGCTTGATGCATCCGATGTTGCGCACGCCATGGCAGGCAACAAGATCACTGAACTTGGGTAATTTCTTTTGAAGCAATCTGACGCAGCTCATATGAGGGAGAAACTCTATATGATGTGTTGAATTCCAAACAAAAACGTAAATGTTTGTGGAAGGGACCCCTGTCACGTCTTTGGACAGAAGTGCCCTGAGCTATCTTAGAGATAGAAAGCGACATATACTTCTGATCGACCTCATTGCATAGTTAGGGAAGAGCTACAACACGTAGACGATGGTCTGGAGGAATTGCACTATTTCATGAGGTAACTGACATATTCACAGGGTGGGTCATTTATCTCATAATGCCACCACTTAGGAGCCAGAAAGGGAGTCTGCACAGAATTCTTGACTATGTGTACTGCCAATCAAGTACATAGTTGGATCGCAACCCATGGAGCAAGGGAGAGCAGACAAGATCAAAACACAGCAAGCACTGACACGAAGATAGACAAGGAGAAGCGACAGGAAGGAATTTAGTGAGTGGAGTACCATTGGAGCCTCGCTACCTAGTACCGATCTCAGAAAGAGAGAGAAGAGAAGCAATACACTTGAAGAAACAACAAAATAGTGGATAAGTAATTTTGCCCTCTGCGCTGATGACTGTCTTGTGGCACAAATATATGTGCATGAATAGGTCCGCTCATTCCTCGAATTTTCGCTTCACAGATCTCTGACTCTGTTGCCTGCCGTGCTTCTCTTGCCTGCGACTTGCCTCCCATCTCTGAAAGATTCTTGCTCGATCTATGGCAGTTAAAGTGTTCGAGTCAGTCTGTTCTTCACTCGGTTCTCGTTTTGGGACTCCGTGATTCCTTTCATAGTTTGCCAGGAGTACTAGGGCTTCCTCTAGCGCCCCTAAGGCCATTCTCAATTGAGTGACAGCATCCTCCGTTCCCGGGCCGACTAGGCTCGCACTGGCAATTGCCTTAACCAGGCCATTTCGCAGCTGAGCGACTTGATGGGATACCGGGTTCGCTGAGCATGGCAATGGTTTCTGTCTAGGTCTCTCGGTCTCCGCGCACATTGGCAGAGATAGGGAATGTAGGATTGACTACCTGTGAGCAGTAAAACGGCTCATGAGTCACCATATTACGCCTTCCCTCATAACAGTAACACAGAGAAAGGTGTTCCAAGAGAAGGAAGTAAAGAATAGGCTCGGATTCTACAGCACTTGTCATACTTATTTGGATGGAAAATTTCTGTGGCTGAGAGTGGGTAGGGACAGATAGGTGCTACGGGTCAATCGTCGTGGCTACTAACTGTGAGGTGATACTTCAACTAGCGTAGTCAATAGAGGCATCTCTTTAGGAAGGGGTGGAATCACCATACGCCTGACTGAAAACGAAGATCATCCAATCGTAAATGCCATTAGGCTACACTACCGTGGATAGGTATTTAGGTTGCTCTACGCCGTTTGGCCATGCGTTCTGTAAAGGTATCAAAGCCTGATGTTGGTGCTTGTGTGTTCCACCGAATGGGTCGCGTCCCAAAGAGTTCACTTTCGATGTTTCTTTTCCTTTCGGTACGTGGGAGGGGGGAGGGATTTCTGGCCACGTTAACATCATCGAGAGTCTGTATAAGAGCCTGAGCATCTACGGCAAGTTCACGTACACTGAAGAGGGGGGGATCGCATGAATCCAGCTGTAATTGATGGAGCATTGCCCGTTCTGCTTCATAAATTAAGTGTGGAGAGATTTCTTTCGGGAGCCAGAGTCCATCATGGAGCCAAATTGCTGATGTTACGTGGCACCTTCTCGTTAGCTCCTTGTAGTAAGAGATCATAATGTGTTCTTCATACCATTCAAGAGTTCGCAAAGCAGCACCTCTGACATGAGCAACGTATTGAGGCCTCCTTAAGGGCAAGTGGTCATTAACAAGCGCTTGTGTTGCTGATTCAATTTGAAAGCTGATATGATATAAAGCTGGAGGACATATGATATGGTGTTCCCTTTCTATTTTGGCACACGCTTCTCTTGCCCCTGCATTCATTACAATTAGTGGATGTCGCTTAACAATTGCAGGCCCGCTGATTCAGCGATACCAACCCTAGCAGATCAGTAAGTATTGCTCTGAGATCTACTATATGTGGGAGGTGGCTGCTGCGAAGAAGTCGTCTCATGATTTCATAGAATGCGCCGATCATGTCCACTTCCTGGTGCGTATTTCCAAATAGAAGTAATCGCACCTTTCGTGGTAGTCTTTGAGCACAGGGACCTCTACCGTACAGTCGGCCCAGACAGTCTGTTGCAGACGCCGTATACTCTACTACTCGGGGTTTCGTGAGATTGGCAGTGCCCGCTAGGTAGGCCTCCACCTCTTTGAGATATTGCTGGTTTGCAGCTTGCACAATAAATTTATTTACCAGTTCTATACTTATATTCGGGACCTCGGTAAGTAGTAAGATCGTACCCCCTAGAGGCCTCTCTTCCAGTACAACAGCTCCAGATTGCATAGCCAATTGATAGGGCGCTTCAACAACGATTTCTGTAGGCTCGCTTACATGAGCTGGGAAGGCCTGGGCCGCTTTGCTAGCCACGCCAGCAAGATAGTCTGCGAGTATATTGGCTTCTCTTGGACGGTATACCCATTTTCCATAGTCAAAAAACCTCGATTGTTTCCGGCGAATTTGCTGTATAATAGGCTGTAGGTCTATCCTACGAAAACGTCCTGCAAAGGCTAAGTGCTTAACGATGGGGAGGATGTCCCCTTGTAGAAAGGCCTGGTCAACTGCGTAGCTTCTGTGTGCAATTTCCTCACACAAAAGGTCTGTTGCGATATTTGCTGATACCGCCTCAGCAAATATATTGTCTGGGCAGCTAGGCAGTGCAACAGACCTCCATTTGAGCAGCGTTAATCCTTCTCGCTGGAGCTCTAAGAGAGCAGCGCCCGCTCCACCTGTTCCCCTATCAGCATGACAGGACCCGTCAAATTGTACTAGTAGTGTTGTTTTGTCAGACTCAAGATAGCTGCTGAGCACTTCATCGGTGCCTATAGGCTGTAATGCCGTAATGCGGCAATGATAGTCGCCACACTCACACTGGAAAGTGGAGAGCGAGACATTGGGGGAAGTGCCTGTTCCAAACTGGATAGCTTGCTGAATTAATTGTAGAGGTTCAGAGCCTAAGGGGACAACCGCAACCGATTGATTGGCTTTCACTGCTTCACGCATAACGCATACCCGAGCTGGTGCAAGGGCGCACGAGATGTGGAGTGGGGGTTTGTCACAGCACCAGAGTAGCGAGTCATCAACAGAACAGTGGGCGGAGACCGATTGTGTCCTTACATGCTGCATACGAAGGTCCAGGGGTAGCTCTGTTTGTACTCTTTGCACGAGGTTATGTATCCAGGTATTCATGGGGATAAGGGGAGCAGAGATTTGATGCCTCATTGCACCAGCTTCCCGTAGTAGCAACCTGAATTGATGTACTACTCGTGAGGCAATTGCTAAGTGCTTAACGCTCTTCCTTGACCCTTCGGCCAGCGACAGTATTGAATCATCACCTGTTAGGCTTCGTAGTGCACTGATAGGTACTACGCACCACCGAACCCAATGCCCTACAGTATTATCCCCCTTTGTACATGCGACGCATTTTTCCCAGTCTTCACTTACTGGTAATTCTTCTTGCATCGGGAGTTCTCTGTGTGCTGCCTCAAGCAGTCTGACAAGGGAGTCTGTCGTAAAGGCCGTTAACTGTTTGGTTACTATACAGGTTTCACAAATTGCGGTTTGGTAGCCGCCGAGTGGGTATGCACGGCCAAAGTTTGCGCAGAGCGCACATCTTTTTTGCCGGCTTTGGCCACGGCGTGCCAACCACTCATCATCATCCTCATTGACTGCCCAGCGTAGCAAGGTGAACCTAGTAATACTAGGAATCCATCGCTTGTTGACCTCGCACGCATGACTGAGCCATGCCCAGCTGACTCCTCCTGTCCATCCTGCTGTTAGCACTTTGTTACGAACATAGCGAGACGCAAGTTGCATCATGTGATGAAGCACACATTTTTTGACTGCATTTATTCGTTGTTTAATTGTACCACTTCCTGACACAGCTCTTGTTAGGACATCTTCCCCAACGACACGTGCCCACGCTTGCCATAGTATTCTAACTTCGTGCGTTTGTCTGTTCATTGCCGGTGGACTCTCAACATAAAGTTCATGAACCTTTCCTCCTTTTCGCAAAAATAGCCCTAATGCGGAAACAAGGATACTTACACCAGGGTCCAGTAGTGGTGAAATTTTACACCATCGAAATACGAAGGCAAGGAGGTCTTGTCTAATCCAGCTACGTCCTAGAAGGAGTTCAGTTGCTGCTGCCCGTAGCATTTGAAGATCTTCCGTGGCAGCACCAAAATAGGATGTAGTATATAGTACAACACTCTGTGCAAACGTATTGAAGGCAATACTCTTAGAGACAACCGAGAGGATTGGCTGCCTAAACAGCCTAAGCCGATGTATAAACTTTTCGGCAGCTTTAGGATTGATTTGTTTCAGGGTAGTAGGATGTGTAGTTACTGTCCATAAGTCACGATCAGACAATTGGGCGCGCCCCAGCAGTAATAGCCCGAGTGAAGTCGCTACACCTTGGATGCAGTGTGCTCCGAAGCCTGACTGATCTAACTGACGTAGCACCCAGCTTGGAAGCGGACTGTTGATTACTAGAGCTGTTTTGCACCTACAGTTGCACTCCAATGCCAGCAACGAGCATATGGGTGTGTAGTCAGTTCCGTTGAGGATCTGGCAAGCTTCTCGAGGGGTCAACCCAATACACTTGTCGGCTCGTGCAATTATGAGTGTCTTTTGTGAAAGGATAGCTGATAAGATCGCTGCTCGTGCGGTTGGGTATGTCTTCTGCCTGAGGATAACTTCACTTTCAATCCGCCCAGGAAGGGATTGGACTGAAAAGGGGGGACAGTCAGAGCTAATAGCTTGCCAACAAGTATGCTGGTCAATTTGAAACCCTGCCGACCAGCAACATTGATAGCACTTGTGGACTCTACTTACCCAGGTAATGTCATGTCCTGGTCCTGCAATCGTGTTGTCATCAATGTATCCCTGAACACTAATGACCCGGGGGATACGATTCATATAATGATATATAGGGTCCATTGCCAAACAGAACAGGAATACTGAGAAAGACCTTCCCATGTCTACTCCCACATGCACAGCCCTAGGTGGCAGAAGTCTGCCTTGAACTTTATGGCGGATGAGCCTTCCAAATAAGATGTATTTGGCATAATTACATACCCATGTCGGGGCGTTGCGCATTCGCAGGATATGTAAGATCCAATAGGGATTAACCCGCTCAAAGGCTTTTGATAGATCAACTAGTAGCGCAGCCATGGGAGTATTACTGTCAAGTAAGGCTTGTATGGCATGAACTGCGTGCTGCGGTTCTTTAAAGCAATTCATGACTACTTGCGAAGGATGCATATATGCACAAGTTGCTTTCATGACTACAGCAGCAATGGTGCCATCAACAAGCCTGTCACACGTATTGGGCATTCCTAATGGTCTGAAGTAGTCCGCAGTCGGACCTACTTTTGCCTTGGGTATCCAAACCCCTACCTGTACTGGTGCAGCGACTGGGTAGCTGTCTTCAGGGGAGAGCCTCCATGCAGAGTAGGGGATTCCATCTGGGCCAGGGGCTGAATCTTTAGTGCCCAGGAGTGTATGGAGAAAGTCCTGTTTCTGGGGGAGTTCAATATTTGGCCATGGCGAGGCAGTTTGGTATTCTCGTAAAATGGGTTCCCATTCTTGAAGAGAGTCTTGAGGCTTAACAAACCAGAAGTTCCGCGTGTCCAGCATGGCTTCGTCCAGCATCTGGGAAGTGGTGCACTGTTCTCCCTGCTGATTGAGGATCGGCCCATTATAGATGACGCCCTTGGGGCAAATAGATCGTAACCGATTCCAAAACGTAATGTTATTGCCAATACCTCTGGCTTGTTGATTCACCTGCTCAAGAGCGGGATATTGCCGAGTCATCGTGATCTGATCTAGAAAATCAAAAATCTGTTTCAACAGATCACTTCGAATAGTTATCTTTCCTGGATATAGCTCACTACCTACGTTAGAAGAGAAGATATGATAAGTGGCAGTCTGAAGTGCATGGAATTGCTTTGCAGGTACGTGTAACACCTCAGCTCGGATTTTAAGGAATTTCCGCAGGAGTTCATGCTCGGGAATGCGAGGATGATCAGATGGAATAGGTTGTTGTCGCCACCAAGACCACAGGGTGGACACAAACTCAACTTCATCTGTTTGGGGTAGTCTTTGAATCCTTCTTATCAGCTCTTGTAGATCGTTGGGGACCATATAGGGGTTAGCCTCGTTCTTTCCAGGGCAGAACACGTCAGTTGGGATGGTTTGATGGATTGGGTCCTTCATGTCATTTTTGACTCTTGGTCGAACCACAAAGGTCGCGGTGAGTTGGTAATGCCCACTTAGGTGATGTCGCCTATTGGCTGCTACAATCACGTCAATTTGGGCCGCAGCTATATAATCAGTGGGACATAGTACTCTATCAAGTGCTGAACTTCCAGTAGGGCTTTCAAAGGTGTGAAGTTGTGGGTGCGTGTCAAGAACTTGCGCGTGGACTAATAATTCATTCCAAAGGTCCGGACAACTGGCATCCACCTGGTTAAAGTCTCCCCCAATATAGAGGGGAAAGTCGACTTTGCTGGTCTTGACCCAGGCGATTAATTCTTTGAGCTCAACGACCTTGGTTTGTGGATGTAGATACACTGACAAGAGTCCGATGGTCGAATATCTGTCTTGGATTACCGCAAGGACAATGCGACCTGGTATGACAACTTCTGTTCGGTCAAGTTTCCACCCAGGTGGAATTAGGGCTGCCGAACCACCCGACACTCCACCTCTTTCTGTTAACAATCCTTGGGTGTGTGCAACTTGAATACCTGGTATATTATGGTGCAAGACCTGATGGGTTTCAGCGTGCCATCTGGTTTCTTGCAGTAGAACCGGGCCTGTGCGTAGCAATCGCTTAATGAGTCGCATTTTGGCATCCCCTGTTCTAGTTGTTAGTGTCCACCCTGATACATTCCACACATGTAATCGTTTGAGCCTAAATGGAAGATCTTGTCTGATAGCTTTTCGGTATTCGAGAATGCCTCTTCCTATTTCTTCTACTGCAAGAGAAGGTAGTGTTCGTGAGTCACTCATAAGTTGCTGATAAAAATCATCAACACCCTGATGGAAAAGTGCGGCAACATGTTGCAGGGTTAGCTTCCACCATGGTGTTCGGACATGGAGTATATTGGGCAATATTGATAGGTCACGTATCTTTGATAGATATGGCGGGCATTGAGTCCCTGTTTCGTATAGGTAAGTCGTTTTAACACATCGCGTAAGCATCTTGAGCAAAGTACGGAGCAGAGGAGCAGGCAGGTTCCGCAGAATCATCATTATTTCGTGTGAAAGAGTTCAATTTGCTCCCTCCGTTGGGGCTTCTCCAAGTGCGAAAAGCAGCCTGCTCCACTCCTCCGTACTTGCAGAGATAAGATATTCACCTGATGGGTCCAGTGTATGGGATTGTATGAGTCGAGTCCCAAGTTGCCTGGGCACTCGTCGCATGGACGATGACTGCGTATACCACATTGGTGACCATACGACAGGGGTGGCAACTTTGTACGCAACAAAGGACTCAGAGTCTGCAATAGCTCGAACTTGGTGATTGTCAACCACATGTATGGCGATCCATTGTGGGATGGTACCACTACCATCTCGTGCTAATACACCTATAATACTTAAGCCGCCTGTGCCATCGAGGCCACCAAGTAAATGAATGACAGTGCTAGCGGGCGAGGCATTGTGCATAAAGCACTGCGGGGCACCGAGCGTGTGCAAGTAACACAGAGCACAGAAAGGGCACTGCAAAGCCGCAAATTCACTCAGATGTATATAGTGTTGTCCATCCTCAATTCGAGCAAGTATCGGGTAAGTCGCAAATGTATGATAGGAAACTTGCACCACATCAGCAAAAATCTTTGGCATGTTGGCATGGATAAGAAGATCTTTACTTTGACGATAGTCAAAGGCGACCGTTCCAAAGCGAAACGGTTGATCGGGCTCATGAGAAAGCAACAGGAACAACAGGCAAGGTCGCTGCACCCCAACATAGATAAGGGGAGGTTGCATAGTTTTCGGTGCCCAAATGATAAAACCGTAGGGAAATTGGTGCTTTACACTAAGCGTTGCAATCTGGAACACAACAAAAAGTTGTTTGATAGCAGTAAGTTGTTCAGCATCAGTATATTCTTTCAACAGTGCAATATGCTTAGCTTTAATCTCTTGAGCTTCCGAGTGAAATCCAACACCATTTTTAACAGCCAAGTTCATCATGTATGCTGATAGGGGAACATTCTCATATGTGCTTGACGACTCTCGCACCCAATCAATCCTAGTTTGGGTCATGATGTCGCTCAACTCTTTATCACCAAATGGGGGGTCGGTTTCACTGTGGGTTCCGTGGCACTTTGGAGGTTTGGATCCTTGTAGAAACGCAAAGACCGTCGGCTGGTGCACTACTGGGGGGCGAGCTGATTCGACACTATCATTAAGAGAGTAGTGCCGCCATTTCGCTTCAAAATCCACTTTATCAGCTCTGAGTTGAACTCCTCGAGCGGCTGCTTGTTCCAATACCAGCTTCAGCAGGTCTTGGTATTTTGAATAAACTTCTTGGATACTAGGTAGGTCTTTACAACACGGCTGCGCATCATTGTTTCCTTCAACCCATTGTTGTAATTGATCATCGGTACCGAGGGCCGCACTGATGAGAGATGGGTGAAAACTATTCCCACAAAAGTCTCGAATCACTTTATCCGTGAGAAGAGTAGGCCCATGTCTTTCTGTCGTTAGGATATTCTCAAGTCCTGCTAGTTTGCGTACTTCTTGGACCGTCAGAATTCTCATTGGCAGTACAATATTTGGGTTATGAAAGATAGGCGCTAGTTGTTCGATGAGTTCATCTTTTTTGGATGTAGTCGCTCTGTCTGTTTGAAGAGTGATAAGGAAACTTTTCCAAATAGGGAGAAAGTGAGCAGGAATGAAGCTTGCCCATGGCAGGTTTGGGACTGTCTCTCTCAGCAATTTGGGTTAATAGCATGAAAGATTTCCTCCCTCCAAAAAAGGAATAATCCCATAGAAGTGCACTGGGTTGGTAGCCTGTCCAGGAGAGCTTCAAGATTCCGCTGCTTGACAGTCCTCTTGTTCGGAGCAATGGAGCTAATGGTAAGTTTTCGCCTTTCAGAGTCACTAATGGACCCCATTCGTCGAGAAATGTGAGTGGGACAATAGTAAGTTCCTCTGTGTCCATGTGACTTCGTAGAAATACCCTTTTTCGCTGGATACCATAGTAGGGACTGGTGTCCCAAACCCACCGGTTGGCTGGTTGCTTACTAGGGAGTCCAAGACAGTATAGAAACATTTGAAAGTGTTCAGACTGCTCAAGGCGTTGCATAGCTTTAGGTTTGCGGTCAGTTTGTACAATTTGCATGCTTCCAGCATACTCTGTTAAGTATCGAATTGATTCAGTTCCAAACAACTTCTGAAGGTGCAGAATAACAAGGTAAACTACAAAGAAGAGCATACTCCGCTGACCTGTCAGCCCAAGCAATCCGTTTAGATAGCCTGCATAAGTGAGATCTTGACAGGGAGATCCTGCGACAACAATCCACTTGATTGTAGGGTGCATTGCCTTGGCTTGGCGAAGGATCAGAGAGTCACGGGCAACTAGTTCCCAGACATCTTTAACGTAGATGGTAGCTACCCCTTCAATCGTATATCCCCACTGTTGGTCTTCACGCAGTCCTATTTCAGCAGCGACAAGCCGACGTAGGACAGGATCAATTTCTGCAGCGATGAAAATAGTAGGGGGTTTACCTAGTTTTTTCTTAATGATATGATAGACAGATCCAACTCCATCAAACATCGAGATAACACCAATGTTGGCCAGCGTTCCATGTGCGATGATCCTAGGTAGTCCTTCAGGGTCGATCTCTTCAACAATACCCTCATTCTTGCCATCTTTAGGGGGTCCATGTCTTGCCGCCTTCGCCTTCTTCTTGCTCGACTTGGTCTTAGCATTGTGCTTGCATGAAGGGTGAGAGAGCTGCGAGGTTCGTGCTCTTGTTTGCTTCCGAGGCGATTTGAGAAAGCCTTTGACAACCTTTAGTTGTCTTCTGCGGTACTGCGCAACTTCACCCCCTCCTGCTGCTTCAGAAAGTTGCTTTGTCATTAGGATTGCTTTGGGTGATTTAACTGGCAATATGACAAGCCCACTGATGAGGAGCTTCCCGCTGACAAGCTTGCTGTCCACAACTCGTATACCATTGTTATGGTCGTACACACTTATCATTCCAGGCTGACTAGTATGAAGGACCATAAGCTGGCTCTCTTTCTTGGAACATAAATTTGTGCCCGAGTGGGAATCGTTCTTCCTCGAACTTCGGAAAGGAACCTCCTGGAGGTGCTTTGATTCGAACGATGATCAGAGGGCCTAGTTTGCCACATTTCCACCTGGCTTTGGCAGCGTCTAGACATGGACAAGCTTGACATTCGGTCAATTCATCAGTGTTCCAGATTGGAACTAGCAGGTCACAAAGTTCATCGATACTTGTGTTGGGCTTAATTGTTGCTGTGAAGGTGTCAATTGGTATTGCGCTGGACTGTGAGCACGCCTGACATTGTAACACAAATCTCGAGAAGAGAAAACTACGAGTACTCTGACTAAGGTTTGCACACACAGTTGAATACAGGTCATACACAGCATCATTTTGTGTAGTACTATTAGGGGGAATGGTACTGAGTGTGGCTAGGGACAGGCAGGCGTCGAAACATGTAAACGGAAACGCCGTGGGTACTTGATGGACCCAACTCCACCCAACACCTACTGCTGCAAGGGCTGCCTGTCGAACATGTATACTAACATGTGTTGGGATCCAAGGTCCTCTTGATAGGAGATACAATGCAATATTCATGCTAGACATGTGACCACAATGGAGCGCAATGTCTTGGGCTTTGTTAGCTAGGGCTGCAATAATGGTAGCATCAAGAGTAGGGAACCATTTTTGGCTAGATTCAGCGAACGGAGAAAGGAAGGCAAATCGAAGTTGCAGGGATTGACTTTGAGTTTCACGCTCAAAGGATGGCTGGGCAAGGTCAATTTGCTCGGTGTTGTCATCTTCCCCAGTGATATCAATGCACACACGCGTTTTGTCATTAGCCGGGAGGACAGAACTTCTTTTAAGGGCTGCCTGGATAGGGGGCAATGCTTCTCCTTGATGTGAGGAGGAAGGCTGGGACGACTTGGTCTTCACAGGGGCTGCAGTGCCAGGGGGATCTTTAACGATTTCAACGACAAAAGAGTCATCAGGTAGCAATGGCAGCCTTTCTGGTAAGCAATCATTTCTAATAGGGGCCTTAGAGGCAGTATCTGGAGGCTGGCCTTGACCTGAGGGTGTGAGCTCAATAGGGTCATTGTCATCAGTTTTCGCATTGTCATCTTGTAAGGGAGAGGAGATACCAGGTAGGGAGGACGGAGTGATAATGGGGTCAGAAAGCTCGTTAGACACTCTGCCTTTGCTTGCAACCCCACCTTTCCTTTCTCCACAAGTAGGTTTGTGCTCCTGTAAGCAAGTTTTCTGACTGCTGAGAGCTTCTCCTTCACATGTAGGAGGTTTTTTGAGGGGGGCGGAGAGATGTGCAGGTTGGGGAGGTAGCATTTCTTTATCTTCCTCCTCTAGTTTGCGTGTATCATCTCCATGATGGTCTTGATCAACAACCATGTCAATAATTGGTTGCTCACTGGTGCCAGCTGGGTGACTAGCAGGTAGGTTCGTCCATGGGATGGTTGGGCTGACAGTAGGGGGGTCAGGGCGTGCATCACCAGGTGCTAAGTGCCCTTCTGGAAGTTTACAAGTGCGCTGAGCACCTTTGGGTTCACCTTGACTGCTTAACCGCTCTGCATTTGACTTCGCAGTGTCATGACCGCTTGCTTCAGCACCAGCGTCAGTGAGGGGGGGACTGTTCTGATAGGGGTTGACATGTTGGGAGGGCGGAGTTGGCGGGGGGGTGGTACCTAACGCTGCGTAAGCCGGAAGCTGATCAATTTTTTTCTTGCTGCTGGGAGGGACAGACGGGGTCCTAGGCGGTTGAGCACCATGGTCAGTTCGTTTGTCCTTCGTAAGCGACTGGTGCTGTGTGGAGTTTGTAGAAGGCACAGTGGTAGTTTTTCTGTTGGTACCACTGTTGTTGAATGTACTAAATTTCCATGCAGCAATAGCTTCAACTTTGGTATCAGCAGTTAGCATGGCACTGAAGTCAAAGTGGGGAGGCACCAGCATGACAAGATAACAAGCTTTGAAAGGATATATTTGTAGAGCATCAACCTTAGTGAGGTATAATGAGCTTTCAAGGCCATCAACTCGGTTGATTTGACATTGCTTCCCTGACGGTATTTCAAACATCATAATTCTGGTAAATTTTGACACATGCTCAAACCTGAGGAAGTTTTGCTTGCAAAAGTCTCCTTTCGCACTATTAACTGATTCAAAATGACTGAAATGTGTCAAAAAAATATCTAGCGTATCTCTTTCAGGTAAAGATTCAAGGAAGAGGATCCACGGGTAGGTCTCTTCAGAATACGTGTATGATACCTGTTGAGTTTGCAAATCAACTGCTGAGTCCTTAAGAAGTCCGAACCGTCGCTTCTGTGAAGCATTCTGGGTGCTGACAGGGGCGATGACCGTGAGTCTGTTTTTGAAACTTGGATTACACTTTTCGCCAATTCTGCGCCAATGCTCTCCTTTGGTTTCGTGCCTGGGTGGTTCACCCGGTGCACCAGTTTGTGGCAGTATGTTTCCACAATGTTCTATCGTGAAAACAACGCGATTTCCTCTTCTGTCCTTGACTGAGAAAGAACACGGGAAATTCTGCTTAACTTCATGAGGGATCCAAAAGGTGAGCATATTGACATTGACATTGTCTTCATTAACAATTGTTTGAAATTCAAATTTCGAGGCTGAAAACGCATTAATAAGTGCGAAGCCGAGATCTGAGTCAATGACTGCTACATCATTTTCCAGGAGTGGTATGATGCTACTTCTTGCAATTTGAAGTGGTATAAAGGGCATACTGCCTATTGGAGCATATCTTACTTCAATACGGTACCAGCTGCTACCAATGGCAGTCACTTGACTAAGCACAAATTGTGTCGATTGCTGTCGTTGCCCAAAGGGCAGGTACGTTGTTGAACAATGCAATAAATTGCGGAGCATTTCGATTTCCATGCCTTCTAATTTCAGCATTACTTGAGCTTTAGATAAAAAGAAGTACTTTATTCTGAAGGACATGAGCTCCAGCGCAAGAGCATTTCGTTCTTGATCACTTAAGTGCCGAGTGGACATGACAGTGAAAACAGCAGCCTCACGCAGTTTGTGCAAACGAGTCCAGTCAATGCCTTCCTTGATCTGGAACTGGGTGTCTTGTGCTGTGTTGATTTCCTTCTGTAATGATTCAATTGCTTCACGGATTTTGGTTCTTTGTAAGCACGAGTTCTTTTCATATTTGATGGTAAGCGGCACGCTTCCTTTTGACTTGTCGGAATTATAGCAGCCGTTTGGCGACGTACTGGTTTCACTGACCCCTGGATATTGCCCTTGTCGCAGTTCTTTGCCAACAAAATTTTCAAAGGCAATACGAGCAGGCATAATCAGCTCATCAGATATCGTGTCAGAGATTTGCCATTCAATTACCGACGGACTGCTTGACAGACTATCCATTTTGATTAGATATAGTACTGTAGGATATTTTTGATATTTGAGGGTTCCAGTGAGCTGTTTTATCTCTCGGATTGCTGCAATATGCCTATGGCAGGTGTCAAAGACTTTTGCCGCTATTTCCACTGGGCCAGTGTTGGCATGACATTCATAAATGAATATGACAGTCTGTTGCATCGTTGCCAGTGTTCTCATAGCACTTTGAGCAGCTCCAAAAGAGGGAAACGCATAAACAGTCGTCTCCTGCTTCGCTATCTGTGAATGCAGCTGATCATAGGTAGTCAAAAGTATGCCTTCCGGTGCTCTGATTTTGCTCGGAAAATGTACCATAAGAGTGGCAGTCAATCCAAGTGCACCGAGACCTTCTGCAGCAGCCTGTTGAGCCTCGATGTACTCAGACATTATGGCTTTGTCTTCTTCAAAAGGAGGTGGTAGGTGTGTGAGAGGTAGGACAGGTATCTTCGAAGGTTGATTGGGAAAGGGGGGAGTACCTGCCACGTCTTTGGACAGATAAACCCGTATCACTGGGAGAGAGGAATCAAACAGGGCGTGAGTGGGGTAGATAACAGAGCACCTGTCACGTCTTTGGACAGATACACTGTGAAAACAGGAGAAAGCAGCGGGAAAAGAAGGGGCCAAGAGAAAGATCAAAATAAAGAAACAGAGCACCTGTCACGTCTTTGGACAGACACACTGTGAAAATAGAAGAAAGCAGCAGAGAAAAGAATGGATCTTGCAGGGAAGAATAAGAACAGAGCACCTGCCACGTCTTTGGACAGACACACTGTGAAAAGATTGTGAGAAGAAATCCTGAAAGTAAGCAACAATGAAATTAAAACACAGAGCAAACAGGTAAGAATGGACCTTGGTGGAACAATGCAGATAAAAAGAACAGTGACCTGTCACGTCTTTGGACAGACACACTGTGTGCGAGCAAAATTTCACAGGGACAAATAAAGATAGTGCGCTTGTCACGTCTTTGGACAGACACCCAATGTAGATGCAAAAACTAAAGAGGGGTGGGTGAATGTTGCGGGATGCCTGTCACGTCTTTGGACAGACACCCAGCAACAAAGAGATCAAATCTTAAGATCTGAAGCTCAGTGCCAATCACAGACAATTAAGCAAAAAACTGAGACTAAGGTTTGTGCAAACTCTCAAACTGGTGTTCTTTCTAAGGGCCAGACAAAAACCAGAAGAGAGCAAAAAACTTAAACACAGTCACAAACCAACCTTAAAAGGGGGGTTCCGGCAGCACAGGAGGAATCGAGCACAGTAAGTCGCCCCAGCAACAAACTACACAACAAGTCCCTTACCCCTGGGCTAACTACGCAGTTACCAGTACTCTCCTCTGCAACAGGTGTGCTCGGCTACTGGTAACTTGAATCCGAAAACTTGAGCCAAAGGGGTTACGGATGATGGATATCGAATCCAAGCTGAGAACTCACCCGGACAAATTTCAGAACCGCTTGCATGTATCGGCAGGCTGTGGTGGCTGCATAATTGTTTAGCAGTCTCTTTCGATGCTCATCTGCATATGGAGATGATGACAGTGTTTGGTGTACATCCGAAAATTGTCCAAATATTCCAATAAAGTTGTAAACTGCTCCACAAGGAAAACATTGTCGCTAGCAAATTTGGATCTGGTCAGTTGCATGGCAGTTAAGCTCCCTGCTGGTTTTGATCTGTGTGACCCAACCTTACCCTGAGTTAATGGTAGGCAGGGCAATGCTTCCGGACATAAGGCCGGCACCGATGCTTGTTGTGGCTCGAACGCCAAAATGGAGGCATCTGCAAACTTGTGGGTTGGTAACCAACCCTGTGAAACCGTACATATGGTGAGTCCTCATGTGAAACATGGTGCAACAATGAATTCCGAACTGGTGAAAAATGAGGAAGCCCATGAGGTGCAGCATCTGATAAGTTCGCCACGGTGAGTTTTGGACCTGAAATTGGTGCCTGGGCAACGCTGGTGCCGTGTCTTAGAAATGCCCAGAGACCAATTGCAGGCACAGATCATCAGTCGTCTCAGCTCTGACATATCCACCTCATTCACCATGCAGATGACAAGCTTTGCATATGGAACCCGTCGAACCATGACATTAAACTGCTCAGGCAACGGGGCTTTGCAATCACGCATATCACAGGATGGAGAGCATACCTAGGCACTGCACAACACAACTACTCGCACTAGACACGAGTTGCCCTCCCAGAGGGACGACCAGATATGGCGCAGTTAGAAGGCACCCCAGGAGTGCTCCCCTTCGAAGTGTACTCACAAGCTCCTCCGCCTGATCTCATGGTGTAGCTTCGAGCTCCAAGACTGCCAAAAAACTCCTGCGCGAATTGGCTGAAATGTGCGAGCTCCCTGAGACCACGACACAGGCACTTGTCACCCACATTGCTGTTCATAACTCAGAGGTTAAAACGGAGCAACAGGTAACTCAATACTTAGCCTCGTTGGCAACTGTCACCATCTTGTCAAGGACCAAATTGTCAACTATACCACCATGGTTCAACATTTCCTTGGCACCTTGCAGTTGCCCATGGCTGTCTACATGTTAGACTACTATTTGCCCATGCTCAGCCCCAACGAAGGCTATAATGAAACAGGGTTAACAATGCAAAGTGCAGGACCTATCCGTCAACCATGGCAACCCATTACCTTCGAATTCCTCTTCAAAGGCAGCGAATTTGGACACTGGAAAGTCAAAGGCGGACAAGATGCATTTGCGTTCCGACATCCAAGCCTTGGCAAAACTGAAGTTTTCAGCCTCCTAGCCAGCGATGCGTACCATCACAAAGTTAGCCCTATTGGCACGGGTAGGTTAGAGTCATTGCTTTGGGGTTGTGTGGTTTTCTGTGTTTTGTGTGGGTTGTTTGTGTTTGTGTTCTTGTTTTGTGTTGTTTTTGCTCTGGTTCTTGTGTTTCGGTTCTTGTTCTCTGATGACGTGACAAGGGAATAGGACTATGTATCGGTCCTCTACCAGTTTCGCGGCCACTACAGCTTCGGCCCCTGCGTGAATTAATTAATTAATCTAATATGCAACATGCTTGGAAACATGTTGAACGACCTGGCGGAAGCCATACGGCGTTGGACGGAAAAAAAATTGGCACGGGTAAGCTAGTTGCCATGGTAGGCACGACAGAAACTGCAGCCGATAACGCAAAAAACCTTCAAATCCTATTTGGGTTTGTCCTAGCCATCACGCCACGCACATCCAAAAGCAAGGATGAGCTGCCTGCCTCCTGCATATACAGACAGTGCAACCCCAGATTCATCGAAGTAACCTTTCTCTCAGGGCCAGCCATTGAATTTTTTGCACAAGAGCAGTTAGCAGTTCCGTAGCCATTTGGCTCAAGGCCGTATCGGCTCAAACCCCGTGGGACTGGGTAACCTGCTTTTAACTCAAGGGGCAAACATCCATCTTGGGTGATTTGCGTGAGTTAATTTCGGGGGCACCAGTATAAAGGGGCTGGGGGGTTTATCTTAGTTTTGTTTGTTTAAGATCTACCTTCTCGTTTTTGACTTACTTGCTTTCATCCGTTGAACACACCTGTTTTGAACCCCATTTGTTTAAGGACTCCTGGGGTACCCAGTGTAGTTCTTTTACTTGTGATCTTGTTGGTTATATTGGCAAGGCTCACTGGGGTACTCAGTGTAGTCTTTTTGATTTGTTCTTGTTATCGTCTTGCTCTGCCCAGTTTGCCCTTCTGGCCTGCCTCTGTGTTGTCACTGTACCCAGGGGTACTCTGGGTTATAGTCGACAACATGAACAGCAACCCTCATGAAACTGTTGAACAGCATGCCATTGAGCTGGTGTCGAGTCTTGGGAAAGAACATCTTTTTGTTGCGAACTGTCCCAGTGATATTGATCCGAACAGATATTCAGGCACTGTGATCACTTATGAAGAAGCCTTTGATCATAGTGATACAGGAGTTGGCCTCTGCCTCTTACTCCCCAAAGCTTATGTCCTTCAAAAATTCATTGACATATGCCTTAACAAAGATATCTCTGTTCACTTTGTTTTCACCTGTTCAAGCAGTACCAGTGAATTTGAAGCTTCTGCATGGTTATACAACCTTCTCAATGATAAAGTTCAACATGTCGGTTTCATGCAAAATCTTGGCGTTACTTTTTGTCCCGCAAATAACCAAGAGAAATATCTCATTGCATGCCAGGTTGAACCGTATGCTGAACACTGTCAGGTTTCTTGGTCTCGACCCTGCAGAACGCTGGAGTATGTCTTTCCCAGAACTGTTGTTGAACGACACCAGACTATTAGTGAACTTCAGAGTCTGTCTGCTGTTAACTATATTGACTTCAGAAGACCCAATGGATGCCATCGCATATCAGATAAGATTGATGTCACCTCACTCACTGTCCAAATTGCCAATGATTGCCTGGCAGACATCGAGCTTGTTGAGAAGATCCTTCAGCCAACTGTTGATGCCGCTTGGTCGCATGGACTTGCAGAGTGTCAGGTAAAGCATTTCTTTCCATGGAATGACACAGAATTCCAAAAGCATTTTCCACATGGAATCACTATGTCAGTACTGGATTTGAAGGCTTTTCCGAACACCGTGCTTAATGAAATTCTTGTCCAACTAGCCAACCTTAAAGTGAGGTACCATTTCATGAATTACAGAAGACTTGCCATCTTTGGGCCGCCGTCACTGGTCATTAACCTTCACTTAGCCCTTCTTCCATTTGACGTTCATTTACCTATTGGGCCTAAACAGGGTGCTTTCACTGTCCACATGCTGCGATCAGAACCACATTGCACACAGACCGCCCATGATTATAATCATTTTCAAGTCAAATTTGGCAAGATTGGTTCCTTTCAGTATGCACCTGCACAAATTCTATGGGCTGAAATTCCCCCATCAATATGTATGGAGGATCAACTTGACCAATTAGATCAATCATCTCTGGTACAATTACTAAAACAAAAAATGGGGGCTGTTAATTTTTCCATTCGTTGGTGCCAGGTTGACCGGTCGCAGCAAAAGTGTCTGTGTTTTGACATCGAGATTAAACATGAAGACTCTCTACCTTTTTCACTGGATTGTGACCCTTGCCAAGTTGTAATTCAGCACCAGTGCCCCTCTGCGGAAGATTTTCGTGCTGATGTCTCCCTTACTGAAGTCGAAACTAGACGGGATCACTGGAATAAAGTCATTGCTCAACAAATGATCCCTAAAGAAGGCAGAATCAGTCATCTTTCCTTCGAACCGAACAAGAAACAGTCAGCCAAAAGATACTATGATTTGCGTACCACTGTCATTGATTCTATGCAGGACTTCACCAACATCATTGCCATTGCGTCTCAACCGCCTGCGTGGTTTTTCTCGCCTAAAGAGTTGCATATGCCCTTGATGGAATGCTTACAAAAAGTTAATTTTTGTGACAACTCCTTCATCCAGGAATCCTTTGTGACGAACCCTGACACTGTTAAGATTGATTTACTTCATCATGAATTTATCAAGCATAGGGACCACCAGAAGTGGCTTTTTTATCATATCGTACTTGGTCCAGAACAGTGTTTTCATTTGAAATCAATCCACCTCGAGCGTGATGAATGGAAGGTACGATACTACGATGAATTGATCGTCCGTACTTTTGAACCCTCCTCAATTTTTGTCACACTCCCACCTGGAATTTCAATATCGCAAGTCGTCGACCAAACGCAATGTTGTCACCTCCGAGAGGCATATGCCTGTATCGTGCCATCACAAAGAACCCCTAATGTTGGCACTATCCATGCTGGATTGAAAGAGCAGTATACTAATACCACACCGACTGCTAATTTTCCAAACGGTCATGGAATGAACAGCGCTAAGAGTGTGCCCTCCCATGGGCAATCGAGTCCAATACCATCAGGTAGCAGACCTACTTATCGCCCACCTCACAAACCCAGGCAGTGTAGAGGATCCCCCAAAACACCCCCTGAGGGTGATGTTGAAATGCAGCCTGTGCCAACAAATGACGGCAAACACCCAGAACCTCCGGAAACGCACCCTCATTCAGATACTGGCAAACACTGTGAGGATGTACCCATGGAATGTGTAGCAACAGCTCTTGATCCGATTGACGACAACACTCATAGTCCTGACAAAGACTCCCAACAAGACAATGATACCCTCCATGGTCATAACCCCCTTGCCTCTGACAACAACCTTGCCACGGCCAACCTTGGTCAGAATCACCTTCACGAACCAGGACAAAATGCCCATGATGGCCTTACGAACAACCCCAGTTCCCCCAAGGCGAAACATTTGCATCACAATGCGAATATGCCCACTGACCACAAAGATGTCGCCAACGTGGGGTACCCACGGTTGAGTGACACTTCCCAACCTACTGCCCAAGCAAATCTTGTACCTAAAGCCACTGTGCAACCCTTACCACTGGACTGCCCCACCCAGCGAAATGATGCCATCCGCAGGCCCACTCGCACCCATTCCATGCCTCAGGCCACAGGACCATCCAACCCTCCTACATGCCTCGCCAATGACCCAACGGCTAAACAACGAGATCATTCTGACAATCTTTCCTTAAAAGCTGGCTTACCAACACAAAAGAGTCGTCAGACCAGCAGACAGACGAGCCGCAGCCAAGATGAGCATAGGAATGTTCCTAATCAGCCACCTGAAACTGTCCTTGACTTTTTAACACAAAATGCCGCCTATCAGCAGCTAGATGACAATGCTAATGAACATGCTCCTGGCGATGAAGTGATCTTTGTCAAGGCCTCACATAGCCCTATCGACAACATCCTCTGTGGCAGCGAACAAAGCAGTAGCCTCCTTATTTCCAATAGAGAAATCATCACTGGATGGCCCAGCTCATTTTCCCATGCTGATTGCGACTACTTTGCCAAGCTTGCAACGTGTTATCTCATTAAATTCCCAAGCTACATGTGCTATGCGGTTACTGCACTTCGTGTCCTCACCCATGCACCTTGGAATGATAACATGTTTCATGGCCACATCAGAGAATTAGTCTTATGTGCTATCGGCAATGGATGGACATGGGCTGACCAGACAGCTACTGTGCAAGGAAGACGAGTAAGCATAGGAGAAGTCTGCGCTGCTTTTGCTAGCTACCTGAACGTGAACGCCTTTCCGCCTGGACAGGTCTCTGACCTTGACACCGCTATCATTGCAGCTTGTGATGACTTATTTCCAGACCATAGCGAACTCTTCTTTGCGCAATTTCAGGTGAACTGCCTTTCATGCAACGCATCGGGCCAGGTTTCAGCCGCTCTGTTTGATACAATGTTGAGTATTAACCTGGAGAATGATACCATTGATCTTCCACAAATGATTGCAGATCGGGCTCCGCGCCTTGCACTGGACAGAGAGGATGTTGGTTTTTCTCACGTCAGTGACTGTTATAACCAGGACCAACAGAACAATGAAGAAATTGAAGGTTGTTTGATTTTTACCCTCAAAATTACGAGCCCCATTGAGCAACTGCCAACTGCTACCAAGGCTTTAGACCTCCTTGGACAGCTCTTCAATGTTCCCACCCTGAGTGCAAATCCTGTTTCTCAATCTTTCATCGTCACTGGTATCATTATTGTCCAAGGAAAGTCCTCACACCATTTCCTTATCATTGAACGGCTGAACGAAGGACAGGTTCTCGTCTATGACAACCTCCGAGGCCATGCATGGATCCCGGTCGAACAACTAAAAGCAACCTCCTTTGTCTGGGGTTTTGTCTTTCGACGACATGATCATCAGCCTTATTCTTTCCAACCTCCACAGTATAAAGCCATTGCACCTGCCACACTTCAGTGTGCCAAGCAGTCTCCTCGCCCCAAAAAACCAAAATCAAAACCCAAGAATACCCTCGGCATTAGTGCCAGACGATATCAAGTCTCCAGCCTTTCAAGAAAGAAGTTGGGAAATAATAATACTCCGAACAAGTCAACTGAAGCATTGGATAGTAAGCCAATTGATCCCCCACCGCCAGGTGAGAACCCTCACCATACCGATACCCCGAAACACACTCACCCTGCACACAGTGGGGCGGGTGATCAACACGGGGTACCCGTGGTTGGTTACCCGCCCGGAAACGAACACACGTCCCCCCCTCTGCAAAATGAGCCGGCCGGCAATGGTCATTGCAGCCACCATGGGGTACCCATGGTTGGACTTGTTCCGCCGTTTCCTCATACTGGTACACACCCTCCACACGCTGACCAGAACAACGACATCGCAGGTGGCACGCCAGAAAGCCACTGTGGGGTACCCACAGTTGGTCTGACGGACACCCCTCAAAACAATAACGGTACACCATCCCATGCAGACCTAGGTAGTAAAGAGCTTGTCGCTGTCCCTCACCTTCATGAAAATGAGGCTTTGACACCGGCCAGTACTAACGCAAGTGCCCAGTGTCCACCGCATGAGCATGCACCAGCGGAGGTTGTCCGGTCACGCCCCAATGATAATTGCAACAAAACAAACCCATCCTGTAGCTATACTGATAGTCTACGCCCTCCAGTCAGTGGCGAAAGTGGTGCTTCCCCTAGCTCCCTTGCTAAGGAAAAAGATGCATCCCCTCCCAAAAGGGCTAAGTATTCCAAAGTTCACCCATACGCTATCATTAGCCTTTTTGACGGCGTAGGCTCAGCTATTCCGGCCATCACTAAAGCTATCGGATGTGCCCCACGCATCATCATTGTTGCAGAATGTGACCCCATCCTCAGGCAGCTCGTTGGTGAACAATTTTCTCTTCGAACTGACGGTGAGTGGACCCAATCCAGCAAGGACACTTATACGCTTTATGCTGACGATGTGCGACAGCTTCTTCGAAACCAATGTCGAGTACTTAAGGAAGCATTTGCATTAGCTGGGCCGCAGTGCCGTTGATTTGTAATTGCTGGCTCACCCTGCCAGGATCTAACCCCAGCCGGCCCCCTGAAAGGGCTCCTCGGACTCACTGGTCATTGTAGCTCCCTTTTCTACTATGCCCATGTAATCCTGTGGCTTTTGCAAATGAACTATCCGTTGGAATACATTCGCTTTCTGCTTGAAAATGCAGGTGCAATGCTTGACATCCATCGTAAAGCAATCCTGCGTGCCCTCGGACTTAATCCTGATTCGACTCCCGATAGCTTCCGCGTTGACCCCAAGAATACACATGGCATAAGGCGTAACAGATTTTACTTTCGCAACTACCAAGACTGTGTCAAAGTCTCCAGGACGGTTGTCCTTGAACCGAATGACATAGAAGGGCCTTTGTTGGATTTTAATGGTCATCCAATTCCTTTTGGGCCACTCCTCCGTGTTAGATCAGTCCTGGGACACAATGTATATCAGCTATCTTGGACGGCATATCAACCAACTTCTCTTATATGGGACTACCCTTTCTGGGGAGATAAAGCTCAATTCCAACTCAAAGCCAAAATGCATTCCAGTGACATAATCCCTGCCCTTGACTTTGAGAAATCTCTGCCGCCACATTATCTGCGTGCATGGAATCGATTCTTACAGTCTCTCCGACAAACAAATGTGAGCACCATTGATAGAGACCGGCTTGTCCGTGCTCTTCTGCCAATATTCCATCATCCCCACATCAAAGCACCTATGCGAATCTTGCTCTGCGATGAGGTCGAAAAATTAGCTGGGTTACACAACCATTTTGACCGGGTCCATGCTCATCGCTCGCTGCTCACCGAGTTTACAGTTAGAAACTATTGCGGCAACAGCTTTCATCCGGAATATATTCAAGCAGCCGTAGGGCACCCTGAGCGTCTACGCAGCTGGCTTACTGAACCTGCTGAATCAGCAACCAAGCATGCATGGTCCGGAGTCGTTCACCCGAAACAAGCTCGCGCTCAATACCAAGCCTTGCGTGAACAAGTACAAACCCTGGCACGAGAGCAACGTATCCGTGATTTCTCCTCCAAACAAATTGGTCTTGATCCAATGCCGGAATTTCCTATTCATACGCTCGAAGGCCATTTGACTCCAGTCATGCCGACCGTACTGCCCAAGCAACTGCTGCCTGCTACCCGTAAGATCCACCCTGCCGACCTAGGTGTCATGGACAACAGACCACCATCGCAGCTTTCGCCAACTGCAATTCAACTCCTTCAGAAGAAGCAAATGCAAAGCATCCTCATAGGAATGAAGTTTTTCGGTGCAGGAATTGGAAGAGCTGAAGATCTGCTGCAATTCTTCTTTGGTCATAATTATGACGCTGTAGTTGAACGCCATTGTCCACAGGCCAAGGAATGGATCTCCCACAAACTTAAATCTGCTGGACAGTGCACCTCCACCATGGCACAAATTTTGCTTTGGTTGTATTCCCTATTACATCATGAGCAAGTTTCTGTTCATTTTGTTCATATTGCTGACTGGGAAGATCAAGCACATATTGCTACCTTCGGTGACGCCCCTGCCAAATGGACGGTATACTGTGTTCAATTCCCACGCTCACGTACTTTTCACCTCGACACAGCTGCGTGGAATTGTCATACTCGGGTTGACATCCCATGGCAGCAATTGCCTCACCCTGTGGTGTTTACGGCAGCACCTATCCCGTTCCAATGCACCAACCCCAACTGCATCTGGTTTGCTGTTCCTTATGGACCCAAAGGACAATATCTGATTTGCCATCGATTTATTGGCACATTCCTATATAACCAGTGCATTGTTTGCTTTCTGTCTTGGGTTGTCGAACAAGCCTCCTGCAACATACACACGACAGCTGGTTCTTATCCTGAGCTTCATGGTTGTTTGTTTATTAACAACGAAGGTAATGTCGCCGTTGCTGCTGCACACGACTGGAAGTTTGATGACACGAAAGGATACCAAACATGCCTGATCAAAGCATCTATTGATAACCGTGTCCTCAAGTACCCAGAGCATAGTGACAATCTTCCACATATTAACCCTATTGGGAAAATCAGTCAGGAACTCGCACGCAGGTGGTGCACAGACGATGCCCCCCCAGATTTTGCTTATTTTGTTTGTTCCCTGATCTAGTGTCACCAGTAACCATGCAGCGCCTCGGGACAGTTGCGAAACCTCTGCTGCTCGAATTTCGCAACGCGTGGTCCCGGCAAATTCGAGCATTGTACTCACTTCAATTCATGACCAAATGTCCAAAAAGCCTTCACTGCTTGCAATCACTCTCTTTTCTGCCGCATGTACTCCAGATCCCCGCGCCATGGCCAATATTAGACATCCAGACAGTGGCTAATAAATGTGGCATCCGCGGTGAATGCTTCTCCCAATCTAGACAATTCCTTGCACAAGCACTGGCCAACTCTTCTGAGTTTAGCCTCCTTTGTGCTGAAGTCCTTAAATATCGTCTAGAAAAGAAACAAGACTGCTGTACTGCCCTCCGACATTTAACCACATGGAATGTATCAGGTTGGAGAACGTTGCAATGGACCAACCCTAAGACACAAGCCATTCTCCGCCGGGCTCGGCATGGCATTGTCTGCCTCCAAGAAACCAGATGGACGGCGAGTACTGCTACAAATTTTCTCCAAACTTATCCAGGCTTTAATATTGCACACTCCCCATCGATTGTTACAGAAAATGGAGGCCTGTCTGGAGGAGTAGCCATATTGATTCCGTGCTCCTTTAGACTACTGCAAGAAATTGTTATCACACCTGGCAAACTCCTTGCCGCACAAGTTCAGACCAGAACCGATTGCTTTTGGGTGATTTCGGCCTATTGTCATCCCAGCAGCGCTAAAGAAGACTGTGAGGCGCTTGCCAAATGGTTAACTGATCATCAGGATCACCCTGACCCCTTTTTCATTGTCGGAGACTTTAATCATGGTCATCACCTCTCCCTTGACGCTTGGCACCGCATTTTAAGTTGTGCTCAGGGTGACGACATCGTCAAAGATGAACCGACCTTCTGGGGCCCTAACGGCTCGTCATCAATCGACAAAGTCATTCTTCCGACCGAATATATGAACCGTGGGCTAATCCAACATCAGGTGTTCTATGATCGTCTCTTTGAGTCTGCCGGGCATGCATGCATATCCATCCAGTTGCGCCACAGGCCACCAGTTTCTAGTAGCCCGGACCTGCCTTTACACATGACCATACCAGCAAGTGTCTTCCAACCGGGCAAGGACCGGCATGACACCCGCCAAGTGTGGCCGTCACTCCAATCGCTGGTTCGCCGACTTTGTCTGGTCTCCCAGCCCACATTTGAATCCCTCCAAGCATTATTATGGCAATGGTGGATGTCACTCCCCAAGCGGCCCCGGGACTTCAACACTCTGAGGAAGCATCTCCAATCTGATCGACCACTTCTCAATATCTCTAAACGGTTGCTACGAGAGCTGCTGGCGGCCCTTCCAGGCTTCCGCCCTGCCCTGGAAGAATATTGCCAATCATCCACTGTAATCACGGTTCCTCGTACCTTCCTTTGGAAATGTTTCGAGCTCCTTGATCTTCAGTTACAACAACAGCATCTTATCACAAGGAATAGAGAGGAAACTACCCGCAGTCGTGGCCTAGGCACTAATGCCCCTCTGTGGCAAAGATTGAGAGCTAGCTGCCCGCGAACAGTCTTTTATAATGGTCCTATCCTGGACGGTACAGGTAACCAGTGCCAAACCGACCTGGACTTGTCTGCAGCCATGCTCGCCACCCGCAAGTTCTGGTTCCAACCGCCTGTTAAATATGATCCTGAGTGGACAGACTACCTGGAGCAGTACAAAGCACAAGCCCAGCCCTGGCCACATGTTCCCCCACCCGGCGCGGAAGACCTAATCAGAACTGTTCTTGCCACCAACGATTCTTCCCCAGGTCCAGACGGAATACCTTATGCGGCATGGCGACTCCACCCTGGCGTATCATCTGATGCGATGATTACGCATCTCAATGATATCTGTAGATCCTCAGTCCCCCCCCCTTGCTCGGTCCAAGCATGGATCCCGAAAGCCAAAATGGGCCCCACTGCTGATAATTTCCGTCCATTGGGTATGCCATCGACTTTTGAGAGAGTAATAGACGGAAGCATCGCGACAGTCATGACCAGAGCCATTGCTCCGTTACTCCACCCCTCTCAAACAGTGCTAAATGTCTTTCGCGAACCGCAAAGTGCTGTCCAAACCGTCCAATCTGTCCTTGACCAAGATGCACCATGTGCATGCCTGTCATTGGACCTTTCCAAAGCATTCGAGCGAATTAACCCCTATTGGATCTTGCAAATTTTATCAGCATGTAAAGCCCCCTGGTGGATCATCATGTATACCCGGCATATACTCCTCTTCCGAAGATGTAGGCACAAGGTCCAAGGCAGGTTGTTACCCTCAAAAATGATTGTCACAGGTGTTGACATGGGTCGATCTTTTTCAGTCCTGCTCTTTTGCGTTGCCATGGACCCTGTTTTGACCTATCTCAACCGAATCCCCGGCATGCTGGCAGTTCAAGGGTATGTGGATGACACCACCATGGTGGGAGATACCACAGCCGGCATGCAATGGCTCTCAGATGCCTGGCAAGCTTGTACCCGTCTGAAATCTGCCGGCATCCAAATAGATGAACACCACTGCTGGCGGACCAGTGGAATCAATATGCATGCAGCTAGCTCTGGCCAGATCGACCAATACCCTCCATTGAAATGGACACAAAGTTTACCAGGTCATGCTACACTACGGCAAGCATTGGTTCACAGAGCAGGGTATAACACCACCACCATTGTGTGCCGAGCTAATTTGTTTGTGTGTCTCACCCCAGCAGAGGTTGATTCAGTCTTAGCCGGAGGGCATCTTGCTAAAATTGACCTACTCTTCCTCGTACAATGTAGTTGTTCCAACAAGTGTAGCGTACTGGTTAACCACCCAGCCTCCCAAAGTACTCTGAATGCGCTAGAATGTTCCAGCTGGGGAGCCCATCTCATTGAGGGAAAAACTACTGCACTGGGTCTGCTCCTATATGGTAAATATGCCCGTAGCCATCAAGGGTGGGCCCCGGTGGAGGAGCTTAGAGGCACACAAGCCATTAACCCCAAAGCCATGTCCAAAGCCAACCATCGGCTAGCCCTTTTCGCCACACCTGCTCATTCCGTGGTGCAAAGAAGCCTTGCCAATAACTGCTTTATTCTGTCCCTTAATATATATCAAAGTACATACTTTGGCTTTAATCCGGACGACATCAATTTATACCAGCAACGCTCTGCGAAACTTATCCTCGGCAGGCCATGGTTGGCCGCACGGTATCTCCCACACATATTTAGGTGGTTAGGTATTGCTCCAGCGCTAGACCCAGCGGTCACACTCACTGCAGCGTGTTTGGGTTATTGGCTTAGACAGAATGGCTCTACTGCCTTTCTCTCACCGGGGTACCCGGATGTAGGGACAAGGCAAGGAGCGGTTGTCCAACGCATCTTCCGAACATGGATCCCCCTACTCGGACTCGACACAGTCGGCAACTTGCTACGCATAACTGCAGGACAAAACACCAGGAAAAAACAATTTCAATTCCTCCGCCAGCTTAAATTCAGTCTTTACGAAGCCATCCAAGTGCATGCGCTGCAGTATCTGCAGTCTAGAGTAAGCTTACAACTCCTACCAGGCGGAGTATCGTGGGCTTGGTTAACCCATTTAGCCACAGTGCCGAAACTTGCTGTTAATGGGGTTGCACGCTTTGCTGTCTTACGGTGGGCAGTGAATGAGGATGATGATGAATGCCTTCGGCTTCGTCTTGCAGGCTCTCTTCAGGCTGAGCAGCCATGCCAGCTCTGTGGAATTCCCACCCGTTTTCCGTTTGTACCCACTCGGACTCAATTTTGCCCCAGCCTGTGAGAGATGCTGCCATAATCACGATATCAATGCTACCACTCTGTACAGTAGTGAGAGATGGGGGATACCGCCCACATCCCCCTGGTATGCCATCGCGGAATCTACTCGGGGATCTTTTCCTATTCCTGCTTCATGGCGTGACCGTGCACGAAATCTCGCCCCCTGCGTAGCGTGCGGACATGGAGATAATTCCTCTCAGCATTGGGCTCGTTTCTGCATAGTGCCCGTCCTTGTTGCCAACATCTTGTCACCTTCCCCCACCCCGGTGAAATCATTGGATCAACTAGCCCGAGCCAACACAGCTGGATGCGTGATCGCGAGCCACATTCTACATCAGTTCCGCCGACTTTCGCTTGAGCATGGAGGCATGCAACATGCATCATCCTCAGTTCCCTTAAGTGTCCCTGAATGGTTAACCCGCCTACATGACAATGCTCTGCAAGCGATCCCAACTCGCTTCCTCCCGGAGTCGGTCTCCCCGGCTAGACCCCAGCGTGCAAGTGCAGACAACCAGACTCATCCCTGCTACATGCAAACCGCCGCCAATGAAGGAGTTACCCTCCACTCTGCAGCACTTCCCGATCTAGTTTGCACTGCTACTACATCCATTGCCCCGGATCAGCCTATCGCAGTGCTCCCACTCGGACATCCATGGCTTAGCCTAATTGCCCCGGCTCGAGCCCGGGTCGCTGGATTCCGCCCTAATGCCAAGATTGTACCAGCCTGCCCCAACTCGCCTGATTCCTTCTGTACAGTCACAGCTCTTCAATCCGTCAGTCCTAATGAGTTGATCTTAGCAATCCCTCCCGACGATACACTATCCGAGCCCTCGATACAGATCGTAGGCCAATTCGATGGCAGTTGTATGCGCGAGGAGACCTTAGGAGGAGCTGGATATGTCATATATGTCATAGAAGGTGGTCGGTCTCGCGTTATTGCATGTCGGTCAGTTGCTCTGCCGCTTTGTTCAGATAATATAGAAGCAGAAATCATGGCCTGTTTATATCTGGTTGAGGAAACGTCTGTTGTCGTCAAGCAGCTTTTATCGAGCCGCGGCCTCACGCCCAAGGTGGTCATCCAGGGTGATATTCTCCCTGTCATTAAGTACTTCCAATTTGCAGGCCGTCTCCGAAGACTAGATATGCACCAACCATTGGAAAGCATTCGAGCGACCGTAAGTCTGCACCTCCCCTGTAGTCTCTTCATATACCTGCCTCGAGTTGCGAACGGCATAGCGGATGATTTGGCAGGGCAAGCCTCTCAGTTCCTTTTGGCTAAATATAGGAGCGACCCTTCTGCCTTCAATCGGAATGCTGGGCCGGTGTCCATCAAACCATCATTCCCCATGGGCCTCTTTCAGGTCGGAGGCTTTCACATTCAAAGTTTTGAACAGCCCTGGAGCCAGCCGATACTTACCCTAGTGGAAAGGCCTAGTATTGATCACGGTCTCCTCCGCAAGACGTGACCCTCCACCCCCATCACCGCCAGCTGATCGAATCCTATCTCTCCCCGTGTCTACCGCAAAACTGCAGTATTGAAATTGACTATTCCCCCAAAGCTGCCGACAACCATGGACGAAGATATTGCTGCACCGTAGGAGGCCAGCGACTACCGAGAGCCGCCAGGCTTTTATTGTTCGGACGAAATCATTGCGAAATTGACCTCAAAGGATCCTTTTATGAACTCGTCCGACGCCTGGGATTACTCTTTGCGCCAGACTTAGTGCCCCTCCCAACCATCGATGAGTTTCGCGCGCAGCTTGCCCGTGACCCCTATATTCAAAAAGTAGAAGCAATCTACCCTGACACCATCAAGCAACTCCCACTGAGGATTATCAATAGCTCCCTTGATGCTACATACCGATATCTAAGCTCTATCGTTGATGACTCCCCCAGTGCTAGTGTCAGCGCAATCCTTCGCCAACTCTGGTCCTTGAGTACAACCCTGACTACTCAGTTGCTACCGCGCTTCCGCCCGGAGTTCCTGGTCAACCATCATGACAGCGCTTTTAGATTGCTAGAGCACTTTGAAGCCATAATTGTCGAGGACACCATTCACGCCCTCATTGCCCGACACCCAACACAATCCTTGGTGTGGCTCCACGATGGGTTTTTAGTTGCTCCCCCGCCTCCTGAACAAATGGTAAGGCAAATCGAGAAAGAAGTACTGTCCAAGCATCAGCTTTTCTTCGATCAGCCATGGTTCAAAGTCCCCTCCCTTGCAGCGGCGCGCCACGCATACGTAGACACCCTCAAGCATACCGCCAGTAGCCATGCCCTATCCCTCACCCGTCGTACACCCCACAACTGCCAACGTAAACAACGCAATGCTCAAGGGTCGCCACACATTTGCACCACCCCCTTGGAAGCTCTTGCCAAATTGCGCGCTCGACGGGAACGCCCGACGTGAGTGAGTTGACATGTCTCCCCTACTGTGTTGCTGCCTCGGTGACCACAAAGCAACCATTTCTCTGTTGCTCACCTATCCGGGACTAATTCACCCCTAATAATGAGCCTCAGAATTTACTCCATTATAGTCACCCATAAGCTTAAAGCTGCAACCCACTAAGCTGACGTGATCTTGCGGAAGGTGACCCGACCCCAAGACAGACGGCCTGCCACTGCCAAGCAGTTGCAGGCCACTGCAATGTAGTTATTGCTGATGGAGACACCCTGTGACTGCCAATTAACTTTCATCAGCTCACTACCTTATTTATACCTACCCCCCACCAATTTAGCTCTTATGCCTCATGAACGCTGGTCAG
>CAMXCT020002715.1:72411-89076 GCA_947184155.2 Cladocopium goreaui | reverse complement strand
GGGCTGCAAAAGGCTGATGAGTCTTCTTTTAGCGGCAAAATCAAGCCACCAGACGCAACGAAATCATAAGAAGCTAACTTCAAGTGGGTTCAAGCAGCAACCGATATGCACCCCGCTTGCCCCAACAAGAAACAAAATCATCTACAAAACAGCTTCCTCCGACGGGCCCAATTCTGGGTCCGGAAAACATTCTCAAAACCGGTTTCGCTCAAAAGGGCCTCCCTAGTTGCCCTTCCGGCCGCCATAAGCCACAAAGCTTCATTGAAACCAAAACGTTGCGCTTCTGCAACCTTGATACAAAAAACTTCAAAAAATGAACCTAAACACAGTCCCAAAAATGGGACCGCCTGGCGGTCCCATTTTTGGGACCGCACGCACAGCTTAGTAAAAGAACAAAAGAAAAGCACTTTCACGGTCCCATTTTTGGGACCGTCTGGCGGTACCAAAAATGAGACCGCAAAATCGCAAAATCTACAGCAAAGGCCGAAACAAAAAATTATAACTGGGTTTAATTTAAGCAACCAGCATATAGATTTGGAACAGAGGAGGCCCGCACATGCGAAGCCTTATTTCAATTGACTTTCCGGCCCCAGAAATGGAACCTGAAAGCGCACATGTGGTATCAGCTGTCTCCGTTCCCTAGCTCCAATGTAGCGATTTGCGCTGCAGCACCACCCAGGCAACATTCACCAATCCTTCGCTACTCCCGCTACTCCGCTACTCCGTGCTGTGTTTTCATTCAATTACCCAATGTAATTGACACGATATCGAAACGATGGCGGAGTAAGAAAGCCTTCAATACTTCACCTTCCCACATCTTTTCCTAAGCAGATTCCTACTCCATCCCGTTTTAAATTAATACTATTAATTAATAACGGGATTGACTGAAAAGATCATGATTCATGTTCTTTCTCGGCGGAAAACTTCGGTAGGAGTCTAGAGGGGCAAGGGGGGCCAACAAGGGGCAGTACAGTATTCAATACAATCATTCAAATGGAAGCCGGCCACCTGCGCGAAAACCCACAAACTCCGCAACAGCAAGAAACACCTCAAGCAATCACCTAAGGGCTGCAAAAGGCTGATGGGCCTTCTTGTAGCGGCAAACAATCAAGCCACCAGACGCAACGAAATCATAAGAAGCTAACTTCAAGTGGGTTCAAGCAGCAACCGATATGCACCCCGCTTGCTCCAACAAGAAACAAAATCATCTACAAAACAGCTTGCTCCGACGGACCCAATTCTGGGTCCGGAAAACCTTCTCAAAACCGGCTTCGCTCAAAAGGGCCTCCCTAGTTGCCCTTCCGGTCGCCATAAGCCACAAAGTTTCATTGAAACCAAAACGTTGCGCTTCTGCAACCCTGATACAAAAAACTTCAAAAAATGAACCTAAACACGGTCCCAAAAATGGGACTGCATGCACAGCTTAGTAAAAGAACAAAAGAAAAGCACTTTCACGGTCCCATTTTGGGACCGTCTGGCGGTACCAAAAATGAGACCGCAAAATCGCAAAATCCACAGCAAAGGCCGACCCTTGCAACAAACAAAAAATTACAACTGGGTTTAATTTAAGCAACCAGCATATAGATTTGGAACAGAGGAGGCCCGCACATGCGAAGCCTTATTTCAATTGACTTTCCGGCCCCAGAAATGGAACCTGAAAGCGCACATGTGGTATCAGCTGTCTCCGTTCCCTAGCTCCAATGTAGCGATTTGCGCTGCAGCACCACCCAGGCAACATTCACCAATCCTTCGCTACTCCCGCTACTCCGCTACTCCGTGCTGTGTTTTCATTCAATTACCCAATGTAATTGACACGATATCGAAACGATGGCGGAGTAAGAAAGCCTTCAATACTTCACCTTCCCACATCTTTTCCTAAGCAGATTCCTACTCCATCCCGTTTTAAATTAATACTATTAATTAATAACGGGATTGACTGAAAAGATCATGATTCATGTTCTTTCTCGGCGGAAAACTTCGGTAGGAGTCTAGAGGGGCAAGGGGGGCCAACAAGGGGCAGTACAGTATTCAATACAATCATTCAAATGGAAGCCGGCCACCTGCGCGAAAACCCACAAACTCCGCAACAGCAAGAAACACCTCAAGCAATCACCTAAGGGCTGCAAAAGGCTGATGGGCCTTCTTGTAGCGGCAAACAATCAAGCCACCAGACGCAACGAAATCATAAGAAGCTAACTTCAAGTGGGTTCAAGCAGCAACCGATATGCACCCCGCTTGCTCCAACAAGAAACAAAATCATCTACAAAACAGCTTGCTCCGACGGACCCAATTCTGGGTCCGGAAAACCTTCTCAAAACCGGCTTCGCTCAAAAGGGCCTCCCTAGTATGACAACTTGTGTGCCATGCAGACGCAGGCTCATGAAAATAAAACAACAACAAGACCAGGTAGAAACATCCCTTTGCGGAGGGCAAAGCAAAGGAAGAGGGGCAAAAACATGGGCCCTAGGAGGCACACTCCAAATCTAAGCTCTAGACGTCACGCACCCAAGTGAGGGCAGGGGAATTGCAAGAAGAAGCGGAAGGCACAAAAGAGCAACCAAACATGACACAACCACAACAGGAGCGAGAGAGGCGGCGTCGGGAAGGCAGAGGAGGACAGGGCGGAGTAATCTTGCACAGTTAAGCAGGTGGTCACTGAATTCAGCACCAACATGGGAGTTCCCTCCCCTTGCAATCGCCAACCAATACCACGATCAGCAAACCGACGAAGTGAAGAGAGCGAGATACCGTCTAATGTTGGTGCGCGGGTCAGACCTTCGCTGGCTAAACAGGGAGCGCCTCCAAGAAGTCAAAACAGGCTTAGCAACTCAACATAAGTGGCTCCCCGAGCAGACTCTCCCGTTCTCTGAAGTCGTCCTGTATGCCTACGCGGCTGATCGCACACCCTTTCCCACCTACGTGTGCCTGCCCTCAGGACTGTACAAAGCCCGCACCGGGTAAGTAGAGCGCAGACTGGCCCAGAACAGGAAATCCTGTCCCTGCCTGGTATATACTTCTCTGATGGATGGCGATTACACCCTACGTTGCCAATCCCAGACCACTTGCCACGCGCGAAAGAGGCGCCAGTTCAAGGTACCGCTCTAACTGCACCTGCACCTGGTACGGAACCCAAACGGTCGCCTGAAGAAGAAGCGAGAGGCATCCTGGCAACAGCTGCCAAGAATCAGTCCGAAGATGGGCCAAACACAAGAAGAGCAGCTGTCCGCGCATGCAAGTACTTAAGAGCTATGGTCAACCAATATGAGTATGGAAATATACACTCCCGTGCATATGGACTGCATGTGCTACGTTTCTGGATGTAACTTGCATGGTGGCTACAATATGATGTTGTCAATGGTTTGTTTGGGCAGAACTCTGAAATTGATGCAGAATGGTTTGAGAACAACTGGAATTGGTTGCAATACCGTGAAGATGCGTTTTATGTGCATGTGAATGTTTTTCGTCAACTTGGTGGAGAAGAAGGATGTTTTTTTGTGATGGAAATTCATTTGCAATGAGTTCTACTGGACTGCAAATGAATTTGGAGATGATTTTGGTATCGACGACTTTTTGAACAAGCTCAACGTTGTTTTTCAAACACATGTGCATGCGTTTTCAACCACAACCTTGACTGGACTTGTTTTCTGCATGATGCGTTTTATTTTCGGAAGCTGCCAACTATTTTTGTCAACAGTTTGGATGTTTTTGGAATTTGTGCAAACAGTGCGTTTGAAGAGAAGATGGAAGTGAAGCTGATTTATTTTTGAAAGGATGGTGAATTCATCACCAATGAATTCACCAACATGTTGATGATGTTTTTCGACCGCCGCCGTTGCATGTTGCAAAGGCAAAGCAGCTGAAACAGAAGAAGTCCAACTATAACATGCTGCATGTGCATGACAGACTACTTGCCTTCGTGTTTTTCCTGTGTGGAAAAAGGATTTGAGAGTTCGCAGTGAAGCTGTCGTGTTTTGGGGAATTCGTGTTTAATTTGTTAAACGCTCGACGCGGAGTTAAGCCGACCCCTTGCGACGTTAGGAGCGCGACTAGTGGTTGTAATTAGGTCCTGTTGGATTTTCGCATGGTAGCGGAGCGGTTGTGCTCCACGCGTAGTGTAAGTAGACGCGATGATGCCAGGAAGTAACCAGGGACAAGGACCTAATGGCCAAGGAAGTGCGCTAGGAATGAACTCACTGCATGTAGGACCAGTAGGGTCGCCAACAATGAACAGAATGGAAGGAGGAGGTGAGCAAGGCGTAGAAAGAAACACAGGTGCTGCAGGTAATTCGCCCACAGGTACTGCGATGCAAGGCAACACGCAAGCAGCAGTAGGAACTGGGACAGCAGCGACACAAGCGGCTCCGGGCTTAGTTGGTCAAGCTGGAAGCTTAGTTGGAACTGGACAGATGCTGCCTCCTGCATGGAACACTTTTGGGTCATATGGACCGATGCGTGGTGGTTTGATGGATCCACGGAACTATAGTCAGAATCAGGGTTTTCTTGGATGTCAAGGTCATGGATGTAGTGGTTGTACTGCATGTCAAGGGTATCCAGGTCTGGGAGTGCATGGACAAGGTCTGTTAGGACAAGGTCAGTTCGGACAAGGTCAAGGAGGACAAGGTCTGACAGGACAAGGTCAGGTAGGACAAGGTCTGCATGGACAAGGGATGCCAGGACAAGGTTGCATGGGAACTGCAGGTCAAAGTGCCCAAGCTAGCACAGGTAGAAGTCAAGAACCAGGACAGGGGAATGCATGTTATGGAATGCCATGGATGTCAGGTCATTGCGGTGGTGCCCCAGGTCAAGGAGGACAAGGTCAGGTAGGACAAGGTCAAAGTGGAGGCATGTGCATGGGACCGGACATTGGCGGAGTAACACCCCAGAATCAAAGGTTGCAGGATGTGCTGAGGCTGATGGGAGGTTTGGAACCGATGCAGTTAATGCAAGTCAGGCAGGTGATAGGTGAACAGGTTGGCCAGGCTAGAGGTGTACCTGAGATGTTTGGACAAAGGGCCACAAATGGGTTTCCTCAGAGTATGGATCCAATGCACGTACCAGGAACATCCGGGGAATACGTAGGTGACGTATTTGCTAAAAGTGAGAAATGGTTGGGAACGCCTCCAACACCGGATTGTGCAAAGTGGACCAGTAGAGAGGCAGAAATCCTGGGGTGGCAAGCTTACATCTATGATTTAACAGCCTGGGCGATGCAAGCCAGCCTTGAGTTCGGAAGTGAAATCGAGCATGCCTGTAGATGGCCAGATCCGTTGCACTGGAATCAATTAGCTGTGCCGCAACGTGCAAGAAGCAGAAGGTTGCTTGCTATTTTGAGAAGTGCATTTGGAAATCACCCGAGAACGTTGACGTTGATCAATGCATTCAGTGAAGGAATCAACTTGTGCAATGCGGATGTGGGTGTGAATGCAGAGTTGCAAGCTTCGAATGGCTTTGAGCTGGTGAGACAGCTGACCCTGGAGTACAGCATCAGGACGAGGAGTGAGGCACTTAGTTTCAGAACGGCACTGGCAGGGAAGTCTTTTGCACTGCATGGGAATGAGACAAGTGCAAGTACGATTGTAACGGACACAATCAGAAAGATAGACTTTGAGATGGCCAGGTATTCTAAGTTGCTGGGAACACTGTCAAGTAGAATTGATGCCACAGGGTTGCATGTAGCCGAAGCTGACTTGGTAGCTGTTTTGCTACGTAGTTTGCCTGAAGCAGTCAGGACGTTTTGTTTGCATCACACTGGAGGTGAGTCGTACCAAGCTTTTAGGGCCACAGCACTGAGATGGGAACAGCAGCAGCGTGCTTTCGCTGAGTTCCACCCCAAGAAAAATCTATACCAGGTCACCCAGGTGGAAGGTTCAGATGAATCCACTGTGCAATATGATATGTCTGCAAGTGATGGTGATGGAAACTGGAATTTAGATGCAGTAGGGGGTGTGCGATGTGGTACCTGTGGAAGTAGGAGACACAGTTCAAATGCATGTGATGTTGATTTGTCAAAACTGAAGTGTTTCAAATGCCAGAAATTTGGCCACATTTCTGCAAATTGCCCAGAGAGAAAGAAAGGAAAAGGAGTAATTAAGGGCAAAGGAAAGCAGAAAGGAAAGAAAGGCAAAGGCAAAGGTAAAGGTTTTGGCAAGAAAGGAAAAATGAACGAAGTAGGATACGATGAAGAATGGGACAGTGCGGACATGTGGTGGCATGACGATGGTTCTTGGTGGGAGGACCAGTCATGGTATGAAACTGCACAGGTCTGGAATGACAGTTGGAATGAATCTTGGGATTGCACGTGGCAAGAAGGACAGGAGAATTGGGACGAATCTTGGAGTTGGCCTGTGACGGATGAGCAGCAATCTAGTGCAAGTGCAGGTGGAACAACTCAAGGTGTCCAATCCTTAGTGCTGAGTCCCTTGATTTCCGAGATGTTTTCAGGTTTTTCGACAGGTTTGACACTTGAAACTGAAATTTCAGACGTTTTTGATGATGTTTGCAGTCATTTTTCAACCGATGAAACTGTTTTTCATGTCTCAATTGCAGGTTTGCAGTGTTTAGAGTCGAATCGACTTTTCTGCACGTGTCAAAACTGCATGACTATTAGTGATGATTTTGCAGCGAACTTAGAGTGCTGCCAACTTCGAAACGTGAGACTGAAACTCTTTTTCAACAGGTTGCCGCCAGCATGTTTTATTTCTGAACCTGAGTTTTTCATCAGTGGAGAATTCGTTCCATTTTCTGACAGTGAATCTGCATGTTCAGTTGTCATGGACACCATGTTTGGAGACGAGTTTGATGACAGTGACAGTGAAACGGAAACGGAAACAGAAACGTGTCAACTTTGGAATTTAAACTTTGGATGGTTGCATGAAACAACACCACAGGTAGATTCCAATTTGTTGTGTGGCATGTCTGCAACAGGGACCACCGACCTTTCAGGGACTTTGCATGGAGCTCTACACCGTCCGGTTACCTTTGAGTGTGGTTTGCAAGGTTCAGAGGTGTCAGGTGATGTTGCGGTTTCCCAAGACTTAATTTCTTCAAACTGTCATCGAATTCAGTTGCAAACAGTTGGAACTTCGACTTTTCTGAACGTGCAAGATACTGTTTCTCATGAGTTTGAACTGCATCGATACTCACCTGTTTTGCACCCATTGCTTTCGGAAATCATGATGGGTGATGAGAGCCAGCACTGGTGGTTACTGGACTCCGGTGCGGCTGCAACTGTGATGGCCACTTCGTCAAGAGTGACGTATGGTGCATGGGTTGTTAATTCACAAAGTGACCGCTTCCGAGCGGCAAATGGCAGTAAGGTGAACATAGATGGATCAACTACTGTTTCTGTTTGGGGTTGGATTCAAGAAGAAAAATGATAATTTGGGAAGATTCCCAGTGTACCGACAGGCAAAGTTGAAGTGCTTAGTTGGTGGCATCAGCCACAACATCATTTCAACCAACACTCTCTGTGAGTGCGGATGGGAATTCAATCAGAATCCAGAAGGTGCTGAGGTTACTCACTGTGCGTCAGGTTTGAGACTTGACAACATTTGCAACTTTGGTGGATGTCCATGGGTTAAACTTGACCCTGCATGGATGTACCGTGATTCTGATGGATCTGCACGGCATGATGATGAATTCATCATGTCAGAGGGTTTGCATGCGGTGCATGGGAATTTGAATCCATTGAGCGGAGCGGCAGAAGCTGCGCTTGAAGCCCATAGGTTGCAGGGACATGTGCCTTATGATCCAAGGTGCACAATATGTGCGCGAGGAAAGTCAACCTTTCAACATCGACGCCGTCGAGAAGGCGCTCTTGAGACTGAGGTGCAAGCCGACTTTGGTTTTCTAACCACTCGTGGTGAAATGGTTGAAGATGAAGCAGACGGAACTATCAAAGTTCTGGTTTTGACTGAGTTGTCAACAAACTGCGTTGGCTATGTCGTTGTGGGCCAGGAGACAAGATCAGTGAAGAATCAAATATGCAAGTGGCTGGATCATTTCGGCCTTGCATCGTCAACGTCTTCCGTAGTCCTGCATACTGATGCCGAACGAGCAGTATCTGAATTAGTCGGAACCAGTTCTGACAAGTATACATTCTTGGTTCGACGTGCACGACCTCAACAACACCAAAGCAATGGAGGAGCTGAACGAGCTGTGAGAAGACTCAAAGAATCCCTTGCTGTGTTGCGTGCTGAAATGAACCAAGGTGGTGCTGATGTCTGTTTCACAGAGCGTGGATTGCAAGATGTTGCAACCTACATTGCATTGAGCCACAACCATTTTTCCAAAGCTCATGGAACTGACTTTTCTCCGTTGGAATACTCCACACAACGAAAGTTGTCTCGACCTTCCTTTGCAATGTTTGGTCAAACTGTCCTTGCCGAATTGCCCAGCAGCATGCGAGCCCAATCACCGAATGAGACGAGAAGCATTGAAGCTGCATTTGTGCATTCAGGTTTGGATACTGGACCAGTTGTGCAAGGTGCTGTCAGAATTGATGGTGAATTAGTTCTGAAGCGCTTTGTTGCAAGGAATGTCAAGCCAATCACACCAATCGTGTGGAACCAAGTCATTGGTGATCAATTGTTTTCTGAAATTGAAGGTGGACAAGTTCAAGGAGAACCATTGCCAGCACGCGAAGGAATTCGCATTGAGCCGGCTGCCCCGAATGTTGAAAGACCAAGATTGCCTGATGCCAATGTTGAGCAACCTATGCATGATGATGATGTTGTTGAGTACCCAGATGGTGCTCCAGGAGACCTAGTGCGAGAGATGAAAGAACCCGATCCAGGCTTCCGAGCCCCTATGCCCAAGAAGAGACCGGTGGAGTCAGCTCCATCTCAACCGAGAAAGCCAGGTGAATTGAAGATTGCCCGACAAGACCCAATTCGTGCATCTACTTCTGATGGACCTGCATTGCCTAAAGCGTCTCCGAAAGTGTCACCAAAGTCTCCGTCTCCGTCTCCAGATGTTGCTAGGTCAGATGTGCGTGTTTTTCCAAAGACACCCCGGTGTCCTGCATGTGATTCTGGAATGGATGTACCTGGAATTAGGCATAATGCTGAGTGTAAGAGAAAACGTGCTGCATTTGAGGCGAGTGAAACTCCCGTTGAAATGCCAGATGTTGTGCCTAATGTTGCAAGACCGAGACTTGAGGTGAGACATGAAGATATGGAGGTTGAGACTGAGAATGGCCCAACTCCGGTTGGCGCAGGTTCAAGAGAGGTCGGTCTAAGTATGGACACTGAAGGTTCAGGCGTGAAAAGGGAAGCAGAACAGTCTGTGCAAGATCTAGAGGATGAGATGGCTGCTGAACGCGCAGCTGGAACTCAAGAACCCATGACTCTTGTTTTTTTTCACATGGACAATGCATGTCATGCCTTAGGACCTGTTGCATGGTGTTTGGAACAAGGACCAGAGAATGCACGAGCCACGAGTCCTGAGTTGTTTGATGCCGAGCTTAATTCAATTAAGTTTGCACATGGGAAGGATCACCAGTGTGTGAAGGTGAAACTTGGTGGTTCAGAAGTGCTGCTGTGGAAACCAGATGAAGTAATTGATGACAGCTCACTCATGCAACTTGATGTGGACTTAGGTTTTGAGGGTATGAAAGAAGAAATTGGTAATTTAGAGAAATGTGGTGCTGGTAGAGTCATAGGACAGGCAGAGGTTGATGCATTGAAAAAGAAACACCCGCTCATGCGTGTGATTCCAAGTAGATGGGTTTCAGCATACAAAAGTGAATCACGAGTCAGAGTCCGAATAGTTGCAAAGGACTTGAACAAAGGAATTAGTGCACGAAAGCTGGGAATTTCGAGCCCAACACCAAGCATTGAGGGCCTGCATTTCGTTCTCACTCTTGCTGCCCAACGTGCTCTTCGACTGAAAGGACTTGATGTTTCTCATGCCTTCATGCATTCACCCCTTCCTCATGGACTTGTGATTGTGCTGAAACTGCCCCTCTCCGTCTCTATGCCTGATGGCTCACAAGCCTACTTGTTGCTCTATAAAGCCTTGAACGGTCTTCGAGATGCATCGCTGCACTGGCTGAATTTGCTGAGTGACAGCATCCGTGGTGTTGGATTGACTTCTGACGAGGTCGAACCATGCATTTATCAGGGTGTCGTGAATGGAGAACTTGCACTGCTTGTCGCATATGTGGACGACCTACTCCTTTGTTGCCAATCAGAGAAAGCTGAGAAGATCGTGGAGAAAGCAATTGGCAAAGCCGTGCCCTTGAAGGAGACCGGAATCATCCTTCCTGCACGACATGGAGGTGGACGTCTAATTTTCATTGGCAGGCATGTGCATCGTGGAATTGATGACGACTCTTTGACAATTGGCGTGGATCCAAAGTTTTTGGACACGACCTTTACTGAATTCAACATCACAAAGGGATCCGCATCTGTTCCGGATGTGGCCGGCATCTTGGACAAGGCCATGGGCGACAAGAATCAATTGCAAGAACTCTCTCCCTCTGCGTACTCACGATTTCGCCGAGCACTTGGCAAGCTTCTGTGGATGGCGCAGTCTAGGCACGACCTGAAACTATATCTCAGTCTAATTGCAAAGCCCAACCAAGGCACTGAAGCTGCCATTCATTCTTTGCTGCGATTTCTGTTTGAAGATGTGGGAACATGTTTGAGGTTACCATCCCCAGAATATGAGAATTTGATGATTGGGCCTGCAAGACATTCAATTTTGCATTCATTCTCTGATGCATCGTTTGCCCCATACAGATTCAATGGTAGAAAAGGAATTTCTGGTGGGGTTGTTTTCTGTGAAGGTGCATTGGTTAGGTCATTGGCTAGGCAACAGCAGTCTGTGTCATTGTCCTCTTGTGAAGCAGAATTGTATGCATTGCAAATGGTTGCCCAAGAATCTGTTGCGTTTAGCAATTTTTGCCATCGTGTTTGCACAGGGATTGGTGAAATGAGAGAGAGAGAGATGTGCCACAAATCTTGCTGGAGTCAGATAGCTCTTCAGCCTTGCAATTGTTGGTTGGACAGGATATACCCAAACGAAGTAGACATGTTGAAATTCGTATGGCCTGGATGAAAGCTAAAATTAGCTCAAATGAACTTTTGGTTGAACACAGGGCCGGAACGGACAATGTGGCAGATTTGTTTACCAAATGTTTGGGGACCAAAGATTTCCTGAGACACCGAACAAGCTTAGGGTTTGAGACTCCTGAAGTGCCTATGCAAGACCTGCACAGAGTGCGTGATGTCATGCTCGTCAACAGTAGGGTTGATCACAAGCAAGATGTTGCGTTTGTGGAAGTTTGTTGTGGGACTAATTCAGCTCTGAGAGAAGCCTGCAAAGTTGCACGCATGCCCTATATCGGTATAGTCAAACGAATGGAAACTCCGGACATGTTTCAAAAGGTGAAAGAGTTTGTTGAGGTTCATCAACAGTTAGGCTACCGTTGGGTGCATGTGCACGCTTCTACTCCTTGTAGCTCAGGGTCGCCACTCAAGAATTTTTCTGCAACGATCGAATCAGAGGCAGACAGGTCATGGAAAGGCATCATGGAGAACGTCTCTAAGTATTTATTGCTTGGGAATTCGAGGTCTTTCGAGCTGCCCCGAAACAACAACATATGGAAACGCGAAGAGACCAAACGAGTTTTGAAACAATGTGGTTTGCAGTTTGATGCTGAGGTGTTTTTATGTCAAACCGGTATGCAAGCACCGAATGGACTGCCTATCGGTAAAGTACTTATCTTTTGTAGTGCGTCAGCTGGTTTTTGCAATTTGCTTACAAGACGTTTTGGTTGGTGCGAGTGTGAGAAACATGCAGGGATGTACGATGTCAACTGGACAGCAACCGGTGTGTATAACAAAGAACTGGCAAAGGCCATTTTGGCCGCAGTTCGTGCTGGACGGAAGGACCCCTGAGCATGTTCATTTTTTTATGTCGCATGGAAACAACCGAAACCAAACAAACGTTTTCTTTTGTTTTTGACCTGCAGGATGCATGATTTTCTTGAAGAAATGTGCGTGGCAGGTGGAACTGTTTTTTTGTTTTTGTTTTGCACGTCTCCGGACGTCGCCAGTTTAAAAGGGGGACGTGTGATGTGTGAAGGAAAGTTTTTTTTGGCATGTGGGAACCAAAGATGTTTTGCATGTCTGATTTCAAACAAAGTTGAAACCAAACGACAGTGATGTGAAGCACTGCAGTCTTGTGAAGCACAGTTGTTTTATTTTTGCGAAGCACTGGCGTACGCGAAACACAGTTTTTGATGTGAGAGACAGTTGTTGTCAAAGAACTGCATTGATGTAGAAACACAGTTTTGCATGTTCAGTCATGTCTGCATGTTCAGTTGATTTTGCATTGGACTGATGTGGACAGGGTTGGACAGAAGTTTGTTTTCGTTTGCAACGTTTTGGATACAGAATGCAAGTCAGAACACTGCCTGGAGAACTAAGGATGTCAGGTTTCAGAATTCACTCACACGCCCAACTTAGCAGTTGCGGACACTTAGGAACCCCTGAAACAGCTGAACTGCTGCACTCGACTCCTGCGTGTGTGTGTGAGGGTTGAAACAGTTCACAATTAGGAATTCGGTTCTGACGTGACGCCATGGCTTCAAAACCACAGCAATGGCATAGTGATGCTTCTGGATGGTACCGACAGGGAGAGAATTCGATGCCTTACAACCCAAGTGACCCAGTCTTGGGAACGGACATGACACAAGGAGAATGGGACCAATTGCGCGAGTTGATGCGCAAAGCTGAAGCTGGTGGAAAAATGAATGAACTCTTGACCGTCCACAAGAAAGAGGTCAAGAACGCACCTATGAACAGATCATATCCACCAGATGATGATGATTGGAAGGACTGCATGGAATCGCATGTGCCTCCAAGCCCCTCCAAAGTGGATGCTCCGACAGGTTCGAATTCATCTGCTGCGTCGGCTGCACCACCTGGTGCCCTATGGCCGGATGCCTACAGCCAGAATGCATACAAGGTGCCTCCGACAACACCGCCGCCTACTTTGCAAGCTGGAGGGAATTCAGGGATCGTCGATGCACGTGAATACCACAAGAAATGGCAAGACAGGCCATATGATCCCAATGACGACCCTTGGATTGAGGATGATGTCAAAGACCCAAAGAATGACAAACCTGTGATACAACTTTTTGGAAATGTGGTGCAGAAGAATGCGGATATTGCAGAGGCTAAAGCTGCGGCTGCAGCCATTGCTGAGATTGCCAACCGCTACTGTGCCGATGCTGATGGACAGTCTGCAGGATTTCCAAAATTCAATGCACAGGTTCCTCTACCTCCTGCAGCAAAGGCAGACCCACCGATTTTGCCTGCATCTGCAATTGGAAGTGAGAAAGCGTTCCAGGAGCAGAAGGGCAAGGGAAAGAGCTATGACAAAGGTGGGAAGCCTGACAATACCAAAGGTGGCAAGCCGGAATTTGCGAAAGGTGGCAAAGAGTTTGAGAAGGGTGGCAAGGATGACAAAGGTGGCAAGAATGTGGCAAAGGGAGAATTCAAAGGTGAATTCAAAGGAAAGGATGGAGAGAAGGGGAAGCAGGGTCCCAAAGGACCAGCTCTGCCTCCGCCCAAAGCTTCTGGTTCGAAGTGTGCACGCATCTCCGAAGAGCCTCCGGAGATTGTGGAAGGCAATTCGAACAAAATGCATGACAATGGCGCTATGACCGATGGCTCCAAGAGACGGCATGAAGCTGTCGAGTCAAATTCGGATGCAGAGAGTGCCAGCAGCGTTTTGGGGAGCTATTCATTCATCTCCGACACCGGCGACTCCCCGCCACTATTTCCAAAGGTGCAGTCAGGGCTGCCAGCAACCCACAAGTGGGATGACAATTGGAAAGATGCCACAATCGACTATGAGGAGGTCGATTTCAATGTGCCACAGCCTGCATGGATCAAGGATACATATCACTGGTCATGCACGCTTCTCAAGATGGGCCGTTTTGCCGAAAAGCCCATCACCTACCATGACTTTGTTGTGAGGGTCTTCAACCAAAGCATGGAGGAGCGCCGCTACGCAAAGAAGATGATTGGCCAGTTCCGCAAGAAATTAACTCCAACGCCAAGGACACAGGGTCCGGATTTCTGTGCATTCTTAATTCACTGCAGGGTAGACGCATTCCTCAATGCCGGCTATGTCTACCAGCGTGAGTTCTCTTGGCGCTAATGGAGTGATTGCGGATGCCAATGTGGAGCTGGATGTGGCGATTTTTGGTTTTGCATGTGCAATGTGCCTGGAATTTGCTGCGATGAGTGTTTTCTGCAGAATCTTTGGGCTTCCTTTGCGATGAGCTGGACTGCAGGGAATTCGTTGTGGAGCAATTTCAATGTGGCATTCTTGCACAACTTTTTTCATTTTTCTACATCAATGAGTATGTGGACAAGGTCAATGGATTACAACACAAGGCTAATTCAAGTACACAGGTATTTTTTGCAATACATCTGCAACTGATGTGTGAAGATGCGACTTCGTGTGCAAGTCCTCACTGGAGGTTGAACAGATGACCGCTTTATACATATGTGTGGCATGAGAGCCTTTGAGACTTCTCTGGATTTTGGCTGACTATGGATGGGAAACGCAGCGAAAGGGGGTATGGAAATATACACTCCCGTGCATATGGACTGCATGTGCTACGTTTCTGGATGTAACTTGCATGGTGGCTACAATATGATGTTGTCAATGGTTTATTTGGGCAGAACTCTGAAATTGATGCAGAATGGTTTGAGAACAACTGGAATTGGTTACAATACCGTGAAGATGCGTTTTATGTGCATGTGAATGTTTTTCGTCAACTTGGTGGAGAAGAAGGATGTTTTTTTGTGATGGAAATTCATTTGCAATGAGTTCTACTGGACTGCAAATGAATTTGGAGATGATTTTGGTATCGACGACTTTTTGAACAAGCTCAACGTTGTTTTTCAAACACATGTGCATGCGTTTTCAACCACAACCTTGACTGGACTTGTTTTCTGCATGATGCGTTTTATTTTCGGAAGCTGCCAACTATTTTTGTCAACAGTTTGGATGTTTTTGGAATTTGTGCAAACAGTGCGTTTGAAGAGAAGATGGAAGTGAAGCTGATTTATTTTTGAAAAGATGGTGAATTCATCACCAATGAATTCACCAACATGTTGATGATGTTTTTCGACCGCCGCCGTTGCATGTTGCAAAGGCAAAGCAGCTGAAACAGAAGAAGTCCAACTATAACATGCTGCATGTGCATGACAGACTACTTGCCTTCGTGTTTTTCCTGTGTGGAAAAAGGATTTGAGAGTTCGCAGTGAAGCTGTCGTGTTTTGGGGAATTCGTGTTTAATTTGTTAAACGCTCGACGCGGAGTTAAGCCGACCCCTTGCGACGTTAGGAGCGCGACTAGTGGTTGTAATTAGGTCCTGTTGGATTTTCGCATATGAGACCACCATCCAAGCCGTGCATATAGCCGCCCGCACCCATACGCAAAAAAGCAAGGGCACGGTAGGGCCAGCAGTTGACTATCGCCCGCAAGGAGAAGCCCTCCCAGTCATCTCCGCAGACCTGACGTCTGAATTACTGCATTGCTTGTCCACGCTTCCAGACCCATGGCCCCTGGCCAAGATCACCATAGACATGGAGAAGCCGAGCCAGTGGGTCTCAAAGTTGTGCAGACTCTACTTCGCTGATGAGTATGCCAAGCGAACGGTTGGACTGCCCTCACGCAGGCATGTCCCGGACATTGCGGGCGCACTTCGAACAGTCCAGACCATCCTCCCCAAACTCGAAGTCAAAATGATTGAATTTTTAGCTGAATGGATGGTCACTCTTTTAATGCCAGCATCGCACGTATTGGAAGTGAGGGCACCTCACCTTTCCTTTATGATGCTCAAGGAATACTGGTTTAGAGAGCTGTACCTAGGCCTGAAAGTCACAGCATCCTTCGACCGCTCCGAATCATACACCAGAGTGATCGATGGTCAGGTAAGATGCATCACGCCTGAAGTTAAGCCGCAGAATTTGCAGGTCATTTGGAATGTGCAGTTTATCACAGTTTTCGTGCCGGCATGGATGATCCCACCCGTATACCATAGCCTGCGCAGAGAAAGCATCAAAACCGCCAGCTCCGCAAGTCCCATATTTTTTTTTCCGTCCAACGCCGTATGGCTTCCGCCAGGTCGTTCAACATGTTTCCAAGCATGTTGCATATGAGATTAATTAATTAATTCACGCAGGGGCCGAAGCTGTAGTGGCCGCAAAAGTAAACTGGTAGAGGACCGATACATAGTCCTATTCCCTCGTCACGTTCCAGAGAACAAAAACCGAAACACAAAGAACCAAAAGCAAAAACAGCACCAAAAACAAACCCAAACAAAAACAACCCACACAAAAGACAAACAACCACACAACCACAAAGCAGTGACGTGACGGGTTCCAGTTTATGGGTGAAAAAGATCTGTTGAGGCGAGAGGTGATGGCTTAGTATCATCTCGGCGCATGCAGATGACAACTTATGTGTCATGTTCGCAGGCCCATAAAAATAAACAACAACAAGACCAACGACAAAATCACAATGGGCCACTTTGGAGGGTGCAGGAAGCAACAAAGCTCAATGCGGAAACCAGGGATCCCCCCAGCCAGGATCCCCGAGATCACAAAGAGCAGCCATCACGGCATGACATAACAC
>CAMXCT020002715.1:0-72311 GCA_947184155.2 Cladocopium goreaui | reverse complement strand
AGCGCGTCTTCCCTGATCGGAAACTACGCAGAAGAGCACCAGATAATGACGTGGCTACTTTTGAAACTAAATGCAACGAACTACGTCGCTTGGCTGCAATGAATGAAACGGAGAATCCTGTCTCCTTTGCCATTGGGAATAGCTGGAATGATACTAGCTGGAATGATACTCTCCGAGCAGACAAGCAACACCACCTCGAATACACTACACGAAGTCAGACATAGCCTCCTTTCTTCCTCCTCCCCCATTGGCTCCTGGGTCGCACCTTTTGCATCGTCTCATTGTCCTTCCGGCCTGATGCAGTTTTCTCTTTTGGTCCCCCCTTGCTGCGGTTGGGTGGGCCCTTTTTGTCCCGGTAGGGACCTAATCTTGGTTTCTCCTTGTCCGGTAAGTCCCTCACCTGTTTTGATCATTTGGGTTCTGCATTTCCACTGGCGTATCTGTCCATAGACGTGACAGGTGCACTGGTGCCCTATCCTCCCAAGTGTATGGTGTTCGGGCTTAGTTTTCTCTGTACTTGCGTGTCTGTCCGTAGACGTGACAGGTGCACTCGTACTCCAATTAATTTCTTGGTTTTTTTCTTCTTTTTTGTGCACGCCCCTTTTCCATGTTTTCTCTTCGGTTTGCTTCTTGCTTTACTCTGGTCAAGCGCACGATGCTCTGCACAAATATTGTCTGTGCTGCCCTCTATCTCTTTGGTGGTCTTGTGGTTCGTTGCATGAGTTGCCCTCCGGGGCTCGTGGGATTGTGTTATTTTTGTGCTCCTGTTGGTGCGCCTCGTTGTCTTCCTAGTTTTGTTGCGCTCCTCGCTGTGCTTGTGTGGGCCCTTTTGCTTCCTTTGTTGTCTGCCCTCCTTTGTGGTTCCTTGCTCTGTCCTCTTTGCCTTCCCTCCCCCGCGGGTTGTCTCGTTTGGTGCTCTGGTCCAGCTTGTACCTTGGCGTGCTGGTACCTTCCTCTGGGTATCTGGTTGCAGCTGTGACGGCTTTGTTGCCCTGCCTTCATGCTGGGAGTGTGGGTGAGCTTTGCTATCCTTCCGTCATTCGTTTCATGGCAACAAAGGCTACTGGCCCTGTGTGGAGTCTTCACCCTCTACACCATGTCACTGGTGACGTCAGGGATTTTTCCCGTCCAACGCCGTATGGCTTCCGCCAGGTCGTTCAACATGTTTCCAAGCATGTTGTATATGAGATTAATTAATTAATTCACGCAGGGGCCGAAGCTGTAGTGGCCGCAAAAGTAAACTGGTAAAGGACCGATACATAGTCCTATTCCCTCGTCACGTTCCAGAGAACAAAAACCGAAACACAAGAACCAAAAGCAAAAACAGCACCAAAAACAAACCCAAACAAAAACAACCCACACAAAAGACAAACAACCACACAACAACAAAGCAGTGACGTGACAGGTTCCAGTTTATGGGTGAAAAAGATCTGTTGAGGCGAGAGGTGATAGCTTAGTATCATCTCGGCGCATGCAGATGACAACTTATGTGTCATGTTCGCAGGCCCATAAATTTAAACAACAACAGGACCAACGACAAAGTCACAATGGGCCACTTTGGAGGGTGCAGGAAGCAACAAAGCTCAATGCGGAAACCAGGGATCCCCCCAGCCAGGATCCCCGAGATCACAAAGAGCAGCCATCACGGCATGACATTACACCCTGACACTTTGAAGCAAACACCGACAACGCCGGGTCGCAACGAAAGTGGTGAGAAAGACTACCGCAGTGAAACAGGAGAGTGAAACATGATCTAAGGTGAAAAAGACAGGAAAGCTACGGCACTCAGGGCACACTCAGAGTCCGCTCAGAAGTGCTTTTCCAATCATCATATTGGCCAGGGTTATCCATGTGTATCGCACGAGGGCTGAAAGACTATGTGCTCAGTTGTCTTTTCTTGGCATCAGCATCAAAATTGTGGTTCCGGTAATCACCATTGTGGTTGCGGTAATCACCACTCTTGCCAATAGTCCTCATGGTATGGGAGATTGTGCTCATCATCAGTGCGTGGTGATATCTGCGCATTAAGCTCTTCCGATGACGTGCTGGCTCCTTTGGCTGTATGATCAAGCTGCAGTATGGCTTTCTGCGCCTGGGTTACTTCGTAACTGGCAGATATCGTACAACTATCCAAGATACAGCCGATCTGGCGGAGCTGGCGTATGGACGCTTCAAGGTCAGTGACTCTCTGAGATGGGATACTTTGTATGCCTTGGAGTTTCTGGCATGCTTTCTCTAGGAGTTTCGTGGCTTCATCAACTTCACTGGTCGTGACCTGGCAGAGGGTCAGTTGAGTAATGGACTTTGCAAGACGATGGACAGCGGCGTCTTTGATAGGAGTCGGTCGTTCCATTCCAAAGGGCTAAGTTGTCTACAGGTTTGTAGGTAGACGTAAAGCCTCAGGGCATTCAACTGGCACGCACCGTGTTGCAACCTTGGTCGAGAGAGGGCATGTGAGGGCGTGGTGAAGATCATTGGGCCGGTCGAATAATTGGTTGAGCGAAGGTCAAACGGCGACGGGCACCATGGCGAGATGTACTTTGACATCGCACTACGCTACCATGCAACAATTAAGGTAGAACAGCACGAACAAAACAACTTAAAAACCCTGAAAAGAATTATTATAACCGCCCCCCACCGCCTCCCGTCCCATACTGGCTCCGGCATGCTGACAGCAAAGGTAGTCGCAGAGGGCAGTAATCAACCATGAGTACCCCATGGTGACAACGCCGCTCAACTCAAGTTAAGTTACAGGCTGAATGCATGGATGGGAAACTTGGGTACTCTACGTCACCTCGAGTGGTTTACTGGAACTGCACGTGTGAGGTGGTGCGAGGTTCTCTACTGCTACTAGCGCCACTATCTGCAGCAGTGGCGGGGGGTGGATCACTGCTCTCCGCTGGTCTCATCATTTGGGCGATGAGTGGGTGGGTTTGCTTGTCGCGCAGGATTCGCGTCATTTCGCGAGTGAATGCTGCAGGGTCATCAACTAGTTCCTTCGCTTCCGCTAGTGGCCTGTCAAGGACAATGGCAATGAGCATTTCGCCACCATCTTTGTGGATGATAGTTGGTCGGCCGGCTTGCACCTCGGCGAGGATTGCCACTGCCTTGTTTTCACACAAAGTGCGTTCCCATTCCTCCAGGGCTCTTTGCGCTAGGGTGTCAGTTTGTGGTGGGGCTTTGAGTGCAGCTGTTGTCCCTAACGCTCTTAGGAAGGGGCTGTCGGGTGGAATAGGGGATGGGAGGTGCTGAATGGCCGCTACTGCACGCTGGACGTCATTTGTGTGCACTTCATATGACGTGGTTGTTTTCTTGCTTATGGCAGGCTCGGAGTCAGCCCATAGTTGTTCCAGTGTATATCCTGGTTTCGGTTCCATATACCGTCGGTTCCACACTGCATGATGGGACCATTGAGGCGCGTCGTGGTTGATTTCAACCGAATCCCTTTTCATGTCATATTCTTTGAGCATATCATCTAATTCTTGTAGGCTAGCGGCTCTGTGAATACAACATTGTCTGACAGCACCATCGATGTGGAGTGGCCATCCCACGGGCATGTGGGAGTCTTCCAGGAGTCCATCCCCATTTTGCTCTATGATTGTACCCAACATAGGGACATCAATAGTTGCTTTGAGGCTAACTTGCGCACGTTTGCACTTCCATGTGTCAGGTGCTAAAAGGCCTCTGCCGGCCAACAGTTCGAGCGACGGGAATTCTGGTTGGTCATTCGTCGGTAACACCTCTTCTTTGATGACTAACTTTTTTTTTTCCTCCGGTTTGGCCGATTCGCACTAGGCTCGGTCCTTACAATTGCGTAAGCAGTGAAAAGCAGGAATGTACAAGGACACGTGTGGTCCAAAAACTTTGGCAAATCATCACGAAACCAACGACAAACAAAAAACAACAAAACCACCACAACCAAAAACGACCCGCAAATCCCCCAGCCAGATTTGCGTTTCGCCTCAAAGCAAAACAGCGAAGCAACAAAGAACGGGGCAGGGCCCAACAAAACAAAAAACACATTCAGATTTGCCTTAGATACAGTGACCTTAGCCACCGTATCATCCTCAAAAACATGCAAACTAATTATCCATTGCGGCAGTGCGCATGATCGCCCAGAATGTCTCACCTGAGAACAGATAAGAGAATCCAGTGTTGCAGGCAGACTGATGTGTAGCACGACAGAGGCCGCTTGTATGGACGTCTTGTCAATATCAACTCCCGCATCGCTGCTGTTCATCCTGCATCGTTCAGCGTACGCAAGTAAGTCTGTTCAAGTCAATATACACCGCCGCAAGGAATTGTGATCTATTGCCCCCCCTAGATGGGGAGGAGAACTGACGGCCTGTAAGAAATGCCAGATGGTGTGAGCCCTCACAGGAACCGTCAGATAGTAAAGGGCCCAAGACCCTAATGGGCAGTGGGTAAAAAGGTGGCTGAAAAAGCCTAAATGTCACTATACGGCCATTGCAGATAGACGAAGCTTCTGACCATAGCATGGGCTCGTGAGCACAACCAGTATGCAACTGCCGAAATGTAAGCAAAAGTTGCATTCGCATTGCAGTCGAACTCGTCCCCCTAAGCTATGAAGGTTGAAATGGTTCGCTGCGCCAGTACCAGATTCTCTGACAGGAGTCACTAGGCGTCATCGTCCCAGCAAGAGCCTGCGGAGAGGACCAGATGCACCGTAAGTTAGCAGTGTATTCCAGACCAGGCCACTCTCCCACCGAGTGGGCCATCTGCCAAGGCACTACAGAATATCCGCACAACGAACCATGTGGGCAGGCTTTGCTGCACGCGGGCGCACCAGTCTGAACTGCAGGAAGCTCAACTGGACAGCGCCAGTAAAGCTCACTGCAGTGCAGCCTAGTCCATGGCTCTACCGGGAATCTACCGCCCCTCTCGGAACAAAGACAGAAACAACACAAAGGAGAAGGGCCCTCCCCAATACGAAGCCGAAGAAGAAGCCACATGAGAAAACAAACCAATTCAATGTGAATAAAATGGGAGGGGAGAGGGGGGGCAGTGAAAAGCTACCCCGCCTCGGACGAATCCTTAGTCACAAAAACATGAGACCAATGTAGCCAGGGTGAAACGACAGAGCTATTATGCAGGGCGGTATCCTCGGTATCCAGGCAAAAGAAGAAACAAACCACACGCAACCAACCAACAAGAAACCTGCCATCAAGGGGGGGAAGCAGAAAGAGGGGGGCGGCCAAAGCACCACACACACCACACCACGAACAACACAGAAGAAGAGAGGAGAGGAGCCAGGAGGCAGCAGAGGACAGAGGGAGAACGTGACACACACGCACCAGAAGGGGTACGAACGTGCCTTAGCGGTGTCCAAAAAGGGGCCAAGGATCATACAATGATGAATACCTCAGTGAGGGAGCACACAGCACCCCAACAACACCGGAAGCATGGTGTAGAGGGAAAGATCCCCACACAGGGCCAAAGGCCTTTGTTGCCATGAGACACAATGAAGAGGGGAGACAATGCGCCACAACACTCCACGCACAGAGGCAAGGCAACCAGGCCGTCGCCGGAAGCAACGATACCCAGAGGGAGGGACCAGTAAAACCTGGGCCAAGGCGCCAAAGAGGACCATCCGAGGGGGAGGGGGGGCCACGTCAGGCAGGGAACAAACAAACAAAAACAGAACCATAATACAAGGCACCAACACCTAAGGTAGCTCTGCTAAGGGCAAAACCTAGGGATCAATAAACGAATTCAAATACCTTAACTAGTGGGAAGGGTGGGAGAATGGTTGTCTCGTCAATACTAAGTCTCGGAGTAATAACATCAGTTTCGTCACCCATCTATGATTGTCAGGCAAAGGATGCGAGAGCACGCGCCAGTGCAATAGGCTTCATGGTGGAAGAGACCCTAGTAAAGTCTAAGCTCTCGACTGGACAGCATATTCAAAACACCAGTGCGGGGTAACCCATACTGCCCGATCTGTTACACCTTAGCTGGCACTCACACCTACTACATATGAGTGTGGCTACCAACTGTTTGAGTGGTCTGAATGGTAGGGGCCGGGCATGCGCAGCACGATGAACCTGACAATTATAAATGAGGAATCCTGAGTCCCCTGCTACATACCAGTGCACCTGTCACGTCTTTGGACAGACACACCGGTATGGACAGTAACCTTAAGTGGAAATGACGAAAGGACCAATTAGAGAAGTAAGTCAACTCCCACCAACATTGTTGATGAAGCAAAAGCCACATATTGCGCGAGGGACAATGCGGAGTGAAACAGAAAAGAGGGGAAAAGAAGAGGAGAGAGGGGTGGACACAAAAAGGGTATAAGTGATGCGAATTGGGGTGAACGTGGGATCATGTCATACCTCTTGTGAAATGTTCCAAATAATGCTTTTTATCTGATGTAATGGTGTCGTTCCATTCGTTGGTGAGCCCAAACGAAACTGGGTTCACTCTTTGCTGATCACTAGCACGCTGCAGAAGCGCTCGGATCGCCCTTTGATGTTCGTCCAGGTCTTCCGGAGGAACCATCCTGCGGACTTTCCTGTCTGGGAAGTTTCGCTCCCGCAGGTTGGTTTGCAAGGCATGTCCCGCTACATAAACTGCAGGTTGCTGGAATAAGACACGCTCTGCAAATCTGTGGAGATGTACTGTCCACTCAGCAAACATATGGCTGTGCGACAGTTGATTCCTGAGTCGCGCTTCCGTTTGATGGAGGCTCCCATTGGTATGCCACAATCGCAAAAGACTGTAGTTGGAAGGCCAATCAAGTGGGCACAGTGTGGCTGTTTCTTTCCTCTTCTCGGGTGTGAGCCCTGCTTGAGAGGGAATGATAATTTCCAGAGTAGTGCGATTCGGTCCCAGTGGTTGGAGACCTCGCATCATGTATGGTTCAACGAGCCCTGTTGTATATCCATGGATGAGCTCCTGGAAACATCCAGCCATTTGAAAGTCTTCATCCAGACCAAGACGAAAACCAGGCATGTTTTTGGCAGCAAATTTAACTGCCTGGAGCAACTGCTTTGCTCCCTCCACTGGAGTTTCGTCACAGGAACGTTTCGGGCACGCGATGTTAATTTCTTGTGGTTTCTGCGCATTCTCAGGAGCATTCTCGAGAAGTTTGGGAGCAATTTTGCTGGCCCAGCTGGCCGGGAACCATGCCAGTAGGGCAGAGGCACCACTCGTAAGGTCCACGCGTCGATGCGGCCGATCTGTGACCAGGACTTTAACTGGGCCACTCGGCGCTCGCCTCCGGTTCACCTCAGAGCTCTCTCGGGCCGAGCCAATGAGTTCAGAGGATGGGCCGAAACCAGTACGTGGCATACAGCAAGCATTCAGTTTCTGGAGTCACCATGGATTCAGCCAATCTCATCAACGAGCTCATCGCCTGGGCGAACTTCTCTGCCAAACGAATTGTGAGAGCCCTTGCCGCCCGTAGGAGGACATCCTCCACCCTGGCAATTTGCCCGTGCAACCACAGTTCACAGGCCACACTCAGCAAGATGCGCGCAAACTTTTCTTGGATGGCAGTCAACGACAATGTCAATCTTGCCTGTAGCCATAACGGTGGGAGAGCTCCAAGATTTTCGGGTAGATGATAACAAGCTATCACTTCTCGTCTCAACAGATCTGTTTCACCCTTTCACTGGAACCTGTCACGTCACGGTTTTGTGGCCTTGTGGTTGTTTCCTTTTGTGTGGGTTGTTTTTTGTTGTTTCTGCTTTTTGGTTCTTTGTGTTTCGGTTCTTTTTCTTTGGAACGTGACAAGGGAACAGGACTATGTATCGGTCCTCTACCAGTTGACTTTTGCGGCCCTACAGCTTGGCCCCTGCGTGAATTAATTAATTAATCTCATATACAACATGCTTGGAAACATGTTGAACGACCTGGCGGAAGCCATACGGCGTTGGACGGAAAAAAAGTATGCAAAAAGGGTTTCCGTTGGGTTGGACATTAGTAATCAGGATTGCTAGCTTGTCAGCTGCACTCGCGATCTTATCTTCAGAGGGATCTTCAGGTGCATCAGGTATGGGTGGGCACCATAGGCGTCCCTGTGGAGTAGTTGGTAGGGCGTCGTTCTTGACGACGCGGACAGACTACCGGTGGTGGTTCGATTCCCCGCTGGTCCGCAGGTAAGCCTCAAGTGTGGTGACCAGTCGAAAGACAATGGCGCCGGCCACAAAAAAAAATATGGGTGGGCACCATGCAACTGTAGGGTCTTCTGGATCACTCTCGTCATCGGTAGAGGCTGCTTCCTCATCCGAGGAGGGGTCATTCACTGTGTCTCCTGCACCCTCGGGGCTTGCGAGTTTTATAGACCCTGGATCAATCTGGCGATCCAATGTGTCCAAGAGGTCCGGTTGCAACCGATGGGCATCGAAATAATGAATACCAGGTATTACGACGAGTTGCCGATCCTGTATACCCACGTCAAAGAAGACCTTGTGGCCTCGATGTCGATGAACAAGTGCTGGGGACCCATTATAGGCTGCACACAGCCAGAGAGGAGATCTGTAACCATCAGCAGCATAACCATACAAGTATTCACGATCGATCGAGCAGGGGAAAAAACCGCTGGTCGTCAGCACATGGTCACGTGTGCAAGACTCTAGCGCTCCAAGGACATCAGGGGGAAGAGGTAACTTGTCTCTGCATGCCACAACCAACCGATATCGTCGCCACGCTCGCGTGCCATTGATGGTCACAATCATGGCAATAGCAAGAGGGGGGTTTGTCTTGGAGAATAAAAGGTGCCACTTTTTTGGACCCTGTTTTAGGGGCCATGATGAAGCAGGTTTGTTGGCATTCGAGGCGCTCCAAGGCTTACCGAGGCCTGCCCGAGGCACGAAGACAAAGCGAGGCTCACGGGGACTCGAATCTATATAATACTATTGTTGGGGTCTCTTAGCAATGATTGATAGTGTGGCAGTGGGACACTGTGGTGCCTTCTGGACTTGCAAAAGTACTGCTGTTTGTCAAAGGTGCGCCAGTTTTGGCAAAAAAAGGTCACTGCAGAATCTCATTTGCGGAGCTGTAAAACATTGGCCTTGGACTCCAAGAAGTGGTCCTCCTCAGTTGCGTTGAAAAAATGATGGTCAAACAATTCCCAACTTTGATCCACTTGCGTCATGCGAAGACCTTTTTGTGTGAAAGTTTGATGATGTACAGTGTACTGAACCACCTTGAACCTACTCTTACTTATCTTTAAACCTATCTTGGAACAATGTATGTGTAGGTGAACAGTTAGGAAACCATTTTTAAGTTTGTAACCGATCTGTGAACTAAAGAACCCATAGGAACCTATAGGAACCAATTTGGAACCAAATGGAACCAGTTTGTGCATGGAAGAGCTTGGAGATGGATTTTCGTTTGTTTTTGTGGTTTGTGGTCACTCACAATTTCGTTGCAATATGATGATTGGAAAAGCAGTACTGAGCGGACTCTGAGGGTACCTGAGTGCTGTTACCGCGCCGTCTTTTTCACCTTAGATCACGTTTCACTCTCCTGTTTCACTGCGGTAGTTTCTCACCACTTTGTTGTGACCCGGCGTTGTCGGTGTTTGCTTCAAAGTGTCAGGGTGTTGAATGTCATGCCGTAAGGCTGCTCGGTGTGATCTCGGGGATCCTGGCTGGGGGGATCCCTGGTTTCCGCATTGAGCCTTGTTGCTTCGCACACCCATCACGTGGCCCATGGTGATTTCGTCTTTGGTCTTGTTGTTGTTTATTTTATGGGCCTGCCAACATGACACACAAGTTGTCATTGCATGCGCTGAGATGATAACAAGCTATCACCTCTGCCTCAACAGGATCAGCTGATGATGAAAATGCTAGCAGGCCTCCGAGCTGCACCTGTACAAGTAGGGGTTTGGATACCCAAGGCAAAAGTAGGCCCGACTGCTGATTATTTCAGGCCCTTAGGAATGCCCAATACCTGTGATAGGCTTGTTGATGGCACTATTGCTGCTGTAGTCATGAAAGCAACTTGTACCTATATGCATCCTTCGCAGGTCGTCATGAATTGCTTCAAAGAACCGCAGCATGCTGTCCATGCCATACAAGCCTTACTGGATAGCAATACTCCCGTGGCCGCATTGCTAGTTGATCTATCAAAGGCCTTTGAGCGGGTTAATCCCTACTGGATCCTACATATCCTGCGAATGCGCAACGCGCCGACATGGGTATGTAACTATGCCAAATATATCCTATTTGGAAGACTCATCCACCATAAAGTTCAAGGCAGATTGCTGCCGCCTAGGGCGGTGCATGTGGGAGTTGATATGGGAAGGTCTTTCTCAGTGTTCCTATTCTGCCTGGCAATGGACCCGATATATAACTATATGAATCGTATCCCACGAGTCCTCAGTGTTCAGGGATACATTGACGACAACACGATTGCAGGACCAGGACATGACATTACCTGGGTCAGTAGAGTCCACAAATGCTATCAATATTGCTGGTCGGCGGGTTTTCAAATCGACCAGCATAACTGTTGGCAAGCTATTAGCACTGACTGTCCCCCCTTTTCAGTCCAATCTCTGCCCGGGCGGATCGAAAGTGAAGTTATTCTCCGACAAAAGAAATACCCCACCGCGCGAGCAGCGATCTTATCGGCTATCCTTTCCCAAAAGACACTCCTGCTTGCACGAGCTGACAAGTGTATAGGATTGACCCCTCGAGAAGCTTGTGGTATCCTTAATGGAACTGATTACACACCCATATGCCCATTGTTGGCACTAGAGTGTAACTGTAGATGTAAAACAGCTCTAGTAATCAACAGCCCGCTTCCAAGCTGGGTGCTTCGTCAGTTAGATCAGTCAGGTTTTGGGGCACACTGCATCCAAGGTGTTGCGACCTCACTAGGACTATTATTGCTAGGGCGCGCCCAATTGTCCGACCGCAACTTCTGGACAGTAACTGCACACCCTACTACCCTTAAACAAATCAATCCTAAGGCGGCCGAAAAATTCATACATCGGCTCAGACTGTTTCGGCAACCAGTCCTCTCAGTTGTCTCTAAGAGTATTGCTTTCAATACGTTTGCGCAAAGTGTGGTACTATATACTACCTCCTATTTTGGTGCTGCCACAGAAGATCTGCAAATGTTGCGCGCGGCAGCAACGGAACTCTTACTAGGACGAAGCTGGATTAGACATGACCTTCTTGCATTCGTATTTCGACTGTGTAAAATTGCACCACTACTTGACCCGGGTGTAAGTATCCTTGTTTCTGCCTTAGGGCTATTTCTGCGAAAGGGGGGAAAGGTTCATGAGCTTTACATTGAAACTCCGCCGGCAGTGAACAGGCAAACACACGAAGTTAGGATACTATGGCAAGCGTGGGCACGTGTCGTAGGGGAAGATGCCCTAACAAGAGCAGTGTCAAGAAGTGGTACAATCAAACAACGTGTAAACGCAGTAAAACAATGTGTGCTCCATCACATGATGCAGCTAGCATCTCACTATATTCGTAATAAGGTGCTAACGGCAGGATGGACGGGAGGAATCAACTGGGCATGGCTCAGCCAGGCTTGCGAGGCCAACAAGCGATGGATTCCTAGTATTACTAGATTCACCTTGTTACGCTGGGCGGTCAATGAGGATGATGATGAGTGGTTAGCACGACGTGGCCAAAGCCGGCAAAAAAAATGTGCTCTCTGTGCTAACTTTGGCCGCGCATACCCACTTGGCGGCTATCAAACCGCAATTTGTGAAACATGTATAGTAACCAAACAACTGACAGCCTTCACAACAGACTCCCTTGAAAGACTGCTGGAGGCATCACGCAGAGTACTCCCTACACAAGAGGAACTACCACCAGCAAGTGAAGACTGGGAAAAATGCATTGCATGCTCAAAAGGAGACAATACTGTAGGACATTGGATTCGGTGGTGTGTTGTACCTATCAGTGCTTTAAGAAGCCTGACAGGAGATGATTCAATACTGTCGCTGGCCGAAGGATCAAGGAAAAGCGCTAAGCACTTAGCAATAGCATCGCGGGTTGTTCACCAATTCAGGTTGCTACTACGGGAATCAGGGGCAATGAGACATCAAATCTCTGCTCCCCCTACCCCCATTGATACCTGGATACATAACCTCGTGCAAAGGGTACAAACAGAACTACCCCTGGACCTTCGAATGCAGCATATAAGGACGCAGTTAGCTTCCGCCCACTGCTCTATTAATGACTCGCTACTCTCGTGCTGTGACAAACCCCCCCTCCACATATCGTGTGCTCTTGCTCCAGCTCGAGCGTGTTTTACTCGTGAAGCAGTGGAAGCCAATCAAACAGTTGCGGTCGTCCCCTTAGGCTCTGAACCACTGCAGTTAATCCAGCAAACTATCCAGGTCGGAACAGGAATCTCCCCAAATGTCTTGCTCTCCACTTTCCAGTGTGAGTGTGGGGACTATCATTGCCGCATTATGGCATTACAGCCTATAGGCACCGATGAAGTACTCAGTAGCTGTCTCAACTCTGACAAAACTACACTACTAGTCCAATTTGACGGGTCCTGCCATGCGGATACGGGCACAGGTGGAGCGGGCGCTGCTCTCTTAGAACTCCAGCGAGAAGGACTAACGTTGCTCAAGTGGCGAGCTGTTGCACTGCCTAGTTGCCCAGACAATATCTTTGCTGAAGCGGTGTCAGCTAATCTCGCTACAGACCTTTTGTGTGAAGAAATGGTACACAGAAGCTACGCAGTTGACCATGCCTACTTACAAGGGGATATCCTCCCCATTGTTAAACACTTAGCCTTTGCAGGACGCTTTCGTAGGATTGACCTACAGCCTATTATACAGCAAATTCGCCGGAAACAATCAAGGTTTTTTGATCATGGAAAATGGGTATACCGCCCAAGAGAAGCCAATATACTCGCAGACTACCTTGCTGGAGTGGCGAGCCGAGCGGCACAGGCCTTCCCAGCTCACATAAGTGAGCCCACCGAAATCGCTGTTGAAGCGCCCTATCAGTTGGCCATGCGAGCAGGAGCTATTGTACTGGAAGAGAGGCCGCGAGGTGTTACGATCCTATTACTTACCGAAGTCCCGAAGGTAAGCATGGAATTGGTAAGTAAATTTATGAGGCAAACTGCAAACCAGCAATACCGTATAGATCTTGAGACCTATCTAGCGGGCACTGCCAATCTCACGAAACCCCGAATAGTAGAGTATACAGCTTCTGCAACTGACTGTCTAGGCCGACTGTATGGCAGAGGTCCTTGTGCTCAAAGACTGCCACGAAAAGTACGGTTACTCCTGTTTGGAAATACGCACCAAGAAGTTGACATGGTCGGCGCTTTCTACGAAATCATGAGACGACTCCTTCGCAGCAGTCACCTCCCGCACATAGTAGATCTGAGAGCGATATTTATGGATCTGCTGGGGTTAGTACCGCTTAATCAGCGGTTTGCCGTTGTCAAACGACATCCACTAATTGTAATGAATGCAGGAGCAAGCGAAGCGTGTGCTAAAATTGAAAAGGAATACCATATCACTTGTCCTCCAGCATTACATCACCTCAGCCTTCAAATTGAATCAGCCACGCAAGTTCTAGTTAACCATCACCTGCCAGCAAAGAGGCCACATTATGCTACTGATACCAGAGGTGCCGCTTTTCGAACTCTCGAATGGTATGAAGAACATATTATGATCTCTTACTACAAGGAACTAACGAGAAGATGTCACATAACATCAGCGATCTGGCTTCATGATGGCCTCTGGCTCCCAAAAGAAATCCCTCCACATTTACTCTATGAAGCCGAACGGGCAATGCTTCATCAATTACAGCTAGATTCATGCGATCCCCCCCTCTTCAGTGTACGTGAACTCGCTACAGATGCGCAGGCGCTTATACAGACCCTCAATGACGTTAACGCGGCCACAAATCCCCCTCCCCTTCCACGCACCGAAAGAAAAAGAAACATCGAAAGTGAGCTACTTGGGACGAGACCCATTCGATGGAATACACAAGCGCCTACGGCGGGCTACAACACCTTTACGGAACGTATGGCCAAACGGCGTAGAGCAACCTAAATACCCGTGCTAAGTACCTCGACTGCATAATACACAATAGGGTAGTCGGTTTTCGGCATTGCCAGGCGTATCGAGCCCCTCAGTCCAATGAAATTGCTAAATGCTGTAGAACTTGCCATTTGTTGTCATCTTCTAAATCGTACTGCTCACGAGCCGTTTTATTGCTCACAGGCAGTTAATTTTGTATTCCTTATCTCTGCCAATGGGTATGGAGAGCGAGAGACCTAGACAAACACCACTGCCATGCTCAGCGAACCTGTTATCCCATCAAGTCACTCAGTTACGAAAAGATCTGGCGAAGGCAACTGACAATGCAAGCCTAGCCGGTGTGGGTACTGAAAGTGCTATCAATCAACTGAGATTGGCCTTAAGAGCGCTCGATCAAGCACTAGTGCTCCTGGCAAACGAAGAAAGAATCACGTAGTCTCAACACGAGAAACGTGTGAAGAGCGGGCTGACCGGAAACCTTTGACTGCCATTGATCGAGCAAAAATCTTTCAGAGATGGGAGGCAAGTCGGTGGCAAGAAAAGCACGGCAGGCAACAAAGTTGGAGTTCTATGAAGCGGAAGTTGGATGAATGAGCCGACGTCTTATTGAATATCGTGTTTGTGCCACAAAAGAGTCATCAGTGCGGAAGACAAAATGATTGGTCCACTGATTGGCTTTTTCTTGCCAGTTGAGCACTACTCCTCTTTCCCTCTGGCTTCCAAACTAGGTAGCGATTTTCTACCTGGCACTCAAGATAGTGACCTCCCTCCTGTTGTGTCTCTCTATCTGGTTTTTCTTTTGTGCCTGTCTTATCTACGTCTGTGCTCCCCTTTTTAGTTTGTCAGGAGCCACACTTCGACTACGTAGTTGATCGGTTGTGCCGAATGTCGAGGCTTCTATGCATATTCCACTGTTTGGCTCCTCAGTAGCGGTAGTACACAGCAACTGACCATGTTTATGAAATTTCCGTCTACCTCATGATTTTTTGCTGGATTCCCAATAATCGTCCTTGGGGTAACTTCCTCCTTAACTATGCAATGGACTATCATAAGTTTGTTTCTTTTTCATCTTCTAGGCTTGCACAGGGTACCTCTGTCCAAGGACGTGACAGGGGTCCCTCACATAAACAGTCACTGGACTCCAGTACTTTCGAAATTCAAAAGTCTTACTGTCCTCCCCCACGTGAACTGTGCTAATATATTGAATTAACAAGAGATTACACAATTTCAGTTGCCGGATTGCCCGCCATGGCGTATGCTACATCGGATGCAACAAGCTGTGATGAACGACTTCTACATATTAAACGCGTCATTGATAAGTACACAGCTTGCTGTACCTTATTGGACAATTTGCAGTCTGCTCACTACCATTTGCTCAAGGCGAAGCAACAGGCCAGGGAAGTATTCTGGGTTGACATACCAATGCCAGAAAAGCTTGACGAGAACATTCAAGCGTTAGTCACTTTACTTCACATGATCGCTGACTACAAAGTCCACATCGTACGTGAAATGGAATACGCTCAAAACGAACTGTTAGTCCCAGTGGTGTACCCCGATGGTATTGAGATCAGTTCAGATGTAGGCGAAGAACTACATGATGTGAGGGAGAACTGCTTCCCGCCCTCACCTTAGCAATGGCAATACCAAAGTCTGGGAGATTCCAGCAACCAAAGTGCCTATGAGTGACTGGCCAGCCCCAATGTAGTGAATCCACGTATGGAGCAATTTTGTTCGGCTATCGAGAAAACAAGAACACGAGTGTATTCAGCTTGAGTGACATGTTACAGTAAAGCTTTCCATGCCGGCAGCTACTAGAATTTGATACATGGTAACGATTTCCACAACACCTTGCCAGTACATGTAGTCTGTTGGCTCAGACATAAGTCAGACAATACAAGTTGACCAAATGATTGCTACCTCCAATGTTGCTACCTTGTTGTCAGACACTGACATGCATAGTATATTTTTTCCTCAGTTGCCAAGCCACGGTGCTTTTCCGACCAAAGACGTGTCGGGACTGCACCTGGCAGACGCTCCACCCCATAGCCATGTCGACCGCGCTCATGACATTTCTGAGGAACTACCACTGGAAAGGTTATACCGTCGAAACCATTCAGAGCACTCCAAATATGCTGACAAATCTACATCGCGGCAAGTATCCTATCCATAGACTATGTCACAATCTCAACATAGAATGTAGAGCATTTAACCTGATGGAAGTATGCACATGGCTCAATGGCGAAAAGTGGAACATCCTATGGGCTGAAGATGAGTCATGGCTTCCGGAGGTGACGACAGTAATGATGGGGGCTACACTGCCACATGGATTCCATAAGGTCATCCCTCGAGAGTGTGACGAGGTTTACCTGCAGGCTTGGTTGAATATCACAGGATATGGTGGCTTCTATCCCTTCGCTGCAGAGGTGCGACACAACGGATATGCATGCTGGGCAAACTCCAGACGCTTTGCAATTGTTGCAAAGAATGCCCAACAATGTGCCATCATTGCAGAAATTATGCATGCTTATAATATCTTAGGTAATCGCATTGAAACGCTGCAGCCAACCCTAGAAGGAATTGCACTTAGTGAGCAATCACGAATCAACAGTGCTGTCCATGAAGATGACCGACCGTGCTTTGATTTCCGGCTCTCGCAAGAGTGCCAAGCTGCGATAGCAGGCCAGTTTCCTACTCATGCAGATGAAGAGGATAGGATCTTCCAACTCAGTGAAGGTATACAAGTGCTGCAAATGCAACATAATAACCTTGTCCAAGAAGCTAACCGAGCACTCTACCGATTACAGCAAAATTGGTATGCCCTCAGCGAAGCTTATGCAACCATCTTCACAGACCTTTGAGGCCCAATGATTTAGCAGAAGTCCTGTGAAGTTGATCGCCAGCGAATCCAAAAGAGGAACTCAGTGGTCAGCTTTTCCTGTGGTTTTTCTCCCTGATCATGCAAATAACCTTTAAGGGAACTGCACCACATGCTCACTTTGTAGGGGCACTTTCATCCTTGTGATGTTTTTGGTGGTGACTGCATTGTGAACATGTGCGAGTGTCTGATCACAGGTTCTTCCCCCCTCCCAAGATGGTATGTTAACAGAGCGACAGCCCCTACACACCTACTAGCAGGCTATATTACAACCCTGTGTTTGTGCATATATCATGAATGTTCACGAAGGGCTCAAGGATGGACCCCAACCCGCATTTAACTTGTCTATCCTTGTTCAGTGATATTAACTCGTGCACAGCTGATTACGTGCTTGCTGTCCTAGGCTTTTCCACAAGTCAAAAAGAGTGAAGACTAGATGGGGTTTACTTCAGTGATAACGGGATACATGCACAATTAATATTTCACCATCTGAATGGCTGAGATACCATAGAGAGATAGTCCTCCCAGAGGCATGACCGACATGATTCAATAGTTAACATGCCTGCCAGGAACAAAGCAACACATGTAGGTCACGTTGCCTTTCCGACCAAGGACGTGTCGGGATTGCAACTGACTGACAACAACATCAATCAACTGCTATCTCACCCTTACTCTCACGACTATTGCAAGACCTGGCAAACTCCCACTCTCGTAGCCATGTCGACCGCGCTCATGACATTTCTGCAGAACTACCACTGGAAAGGTTACACTGTCGAAACTATTCAGAGCACTCCAAATATGCTGACAAATCTACACCGCGGCAAGTATCCTATCCATAGGCTATGTCACAATGTCAACATAGAGTGTAGAGCATTTAACTTAATGGAAGTATGCACATGGCTCAATGGTGAAAAATGGAATATCCTATGGGCTGAAGATGAGTCATGGCTTCCGGAGGCAACAATAGTAGTGATGGGGGCCACACTGCCCCATGGGTTCCATAAGGTCATTCCGCGAGATTGTGATGAGGTTTACATGCAGGCTTGGTTGAATATCGCGGGATACGGTGGTTTCTATCCCTTCGCTGCAGAGGTGCGACACACCGGATATGCATGCTGGGCCAACTCCAGACGCTTCGCAATAGTTGCAAAGAATGCCCAACAATGTGCCATTATTGCAGAAATTATGCATGCCTACAATATCCTAGGCAATCGCATCGAAACACTGCAGCCAACCCCGGAAGGAATTGCACTGAGTGAGCAATCACGAATCAACACTGCTGTCCATGAAGATGATCGTCCGTGCTTTGATTTTCGGCTCTCGCAAGAGTGCCAAGCTGCGATAGCAGGCCAGTTTCCTGATCATGAAGATGAAGCGGATAGGATCTTTCAACTCAGTGAAGGTATACACGTGCTGCAAATGCAACATAATAACCTTGTCCAAGAAGCCAACCGAGCACTGTACCGACTGCAGCAAAATTGGTATGCCCTCAGTGAAGCTTATGCAACCATCTTCACCGACCTGTGAGGCCCGATGCTGTTAGCAGAAGATCGGTGAATTTGATCGCTAGCAAAGCCAAAAAAAAAAGAACTCAGTGGTCAGCTTTTCCTGTGGTTTTTCTCCCTGATCATGCAAATAACCTTTAAGGGAACTGCACCACATGCTCACCCTGTAGGGGCACTTTCATTCTGATGGTTGTTGATGGTTTATTTGCGCATGGTGACTGCATTGGGAACATGCGCGTCTGTTTGCTCACAGGCTCCTCAGTTCACCTAAGCTGGTATGTTTAATAAGCAATATCCCCTGCGCACCTACTAGCGGGTTATATGACAGTCCTGTGTATGTGCATCTAATGAATGTTCACGAAGGGCTCATGGAAGAACCCTAACCCGCATTAAACTCGCCTATCCTTGTTCAGTGATATTAACTTGTGCACACTTTGTTACTTGCTAGCTGTCCAGGGCTCTTTCACAAGTCAAAAAGGAGTGAAGACTAGGTGGGGTTTACTTCAGTGATAACGAGATATACTCATAATTAATACCTCACCATCCGAATGGCTAAAGCTACCCTTCTGAGTTAGTCCTCCCAGAGGCATGACCGACATGATTCAATATTTAACATACCTACCGGAAATAAAGCTACCATGTAGGTCATGTTGCTTTTCCGACCAAGGACGTGTCGGGATTGCGACTGACTGACAACAACATCAATCAACTGCCATCTCACTGTCACTCTCACGATACCTGCTAAACAATAATATTTGTGTGTAGTGGGTCTCCACTCTCTCTACCCGTACTGCCATGGAGTACGTGCGACTCCGTGGAGAAGAACACCAGTTCCCTATGCCAGTAAAGATGATCCTGTATAGCTTGGAAGCAGCGCAAGACCTTATGGTGGCTGTACGAGACCTCAGGCGGACAGTACGGCTAGTGCAGAGTGGATGTGTCACCTTTTTTCCAGAGGAAGCACATGGCCTGCAGTTGATATATAGCACTCTGGAAGCTGACCTCCAACAAGTTGAAGTGGATGGACAGCGCATCACACAGCATCTCTTGACAGCACTCGCAGCATCGTACGAGGACATAGTCCGTGTGGCAGGTTTTAGTCGCCCGTCTACGCGAGGTGTGTGGGTCAACCACCTATACTTAGTCCCAGCTGCTGATGGAGGCATGACCGATCAGGCGGGACTTGCCCCGGTGCCAATAGATGCCCGACCCTTTCGGTTAAGTATTCAGACAATACACATCACTGCTACCCTAGGCGGATTTCTGGACCGTCGAACCATGCGGCAAGCAGTTGACACAGTAGTGGAAGTTGCTTTCATGCTATTACGGTCAGGGGTACCACCGAACCTCCGCATCTGGACCACCACAGCTGCTGGAACTAATTCAACCATGCAACGACTCCAACCTAACACGCTCCTCGCGGAAGTGGCCAGAATGATGGCTCCCATCATAAGATTTAGTCTTCTCGTGCAGGACCCGCCCACTGCGGCCAACCGCAGTCCTGACAGAGAGTTGAGTGCGCCGGAGATTGTCCTCCTATAACAAAAAGTGAAATGGATGGGACTGTTAGAGCCGCGGCATATACCAATTGGTTTATTTTTGCCTGTTGTATGTTCCACCCAACACTTATGCGTGCCATCGTTTGCTCAAGAACTGATACCCCATGACACAAATCAACGAATACCACTTAGTATGTAGCTGAGGGGATCACTAGAATTTTCCAAGCAAGTATGCTAGACATGGAGACCTTGCCACATAACGCATACAGAACTGCCATGACTAAGTTGGGAAGCGTAGTGGACCAACTGTATTGTCCTTTTGAACAACCCAGGGTGCGGTGGGTGGGATTTTACTCCTTCTCATCTTTTCGTTCTCCTTGGGATTCTGTTTCACCTTGCGCTCTTACGCGTTCGATCTCCGCGTTTCTGGTTTGGCTTGCGTTCCTTTTGTGCTGTGGCTTTTACGCACCCGCACTAGTAAATTCCATGCACGCCAAACAACGCGAAACCTGCAAACCCATTATTTTCCTGTTTACTTTTCCAGGTAAACAAGATGTTTACTTTGTACAGCGTTTGTTCCAGATGGGTTTATTGACTTCTGAATTTTACTTCAGCTTGTACAGTTTCATGTTTATTTCTTACCATATGTGGACTCTATCTCCGTGTAGCTGTGGGGCTGAGAAATTTCAGTTAGAAACGGCGCTACGCCACTATCGCTCAATGCGGAATGGAGGGCGCTTGGGAGGACCTGGAGACGGCGGGCTTTGGTCTCATTGAAAAGGTCCGTCAGGAGTTCAGCAAGCCTCATCACGTGCTATATTTGTTTGATTCAGTTGAAGAGTGTTTCGAGGTTGTCAAGGGCATGCATGATTTCACCACACCTTTGCATGAAGTTTCACAAGATGCAGATGTGTTGTTTCAATGGGCCGAAAAGCATAGGTCAAACTGTGAGATTGAGAGGCGCCTGGAGTTTCAGGAAGCCAAGCGGTGCAGGTTACATGATCCTAAGGATCCAAACGCTGCTGATGTATACAATGAGTTGCTTGGTATGGATGTCAAGCTGCAAGCAAGGTTATCCAGGGCCTCATATAGACTGACACTGGCAAAGCCAAACATGTCACGTTCAGATGTGGAATCTGCGGCTAGGGAACATTGGTTGTCAGTTTTGGTTGGCTACATTGTGGAAGCCGATTTACCTATCTGCAAGGTGGCAGCCTCGACCTCAGATGGAAATGCAGTGATGAGAAGAACATTTGGCAGTAGGCGCTTGAAGACCTTGAGAAACAGAGCAAGGTCATGGAAGAAGGTGAGAGACTGGTTGATTCAGTTCAAGGGCGGTCCATTTCCAGCTGATGTTTCAGATATGTTGGATTACTTACTTTTCATGGTGCAAGAAGAATCCACGAGGGGCCGCATTGTTGATGTGTGTGCATCATTGTCAGTTTTGGAAGATGCTGGTCAAGTCCCTCCTGAGTTTAGGATTTCCACCAGCAGGATTTGGGTACAGGCGACGAAATCGCGATTGGCAGAGATTGAGACTGGTGGTACGGAAGTCAGAAGGGCACCACCTCTGACGGTGGCCATGATTATTTCATTGGAAATTACAGTTACAACTACGAACAAGCCACTGTATTTGAGAGCGATTGCATGGATTATTTTGGTTTGCGTTTGGGCTTGCATGCGCATTTCAGATCTGGAAGGACTGGACCCAAGGCGGTTGACCTTGAATAGCCGAGGACTCCGGGGAATTCTTACAAAGACTAAGACAACAGGTCCTGGAAAGAATGTCAAGGAAGTACCAGTTTTCATTTCGAGACGTGTTTCTGTGACAGGTCTGGATTGGCTGAAAGACGGCTACGAGATCTGGCAGGGCTTTGGCCTGGAGCAAAGAGACTATTTTGTGTTTTGCAGCCAGAAAGACTTTTCGGCACCTTCCATGCGTTTCGCCAATTCAGAGAAAATTGCAGTCATGGTCAGAAAGGTTTTCACAACGTTGCAGCAGCCACTTAAAACCAGATTTCAACCTTGGAGGGTATACGATGATTCCAAGCTTCTTCACGAGGACGGAGTTCTGTTTTGGTCAGGCCATTCCATGCGGCACTTTCTGCCGTCGGTGTCAGCTGCAATTGGAGTTTCAAAGGAACAGCGTGATTTTGTAGGGAGGTGGCATGTCAACTTGCATCAGAGCTCAGACTATATCCATACGTCCAGACAGATTGTCATGGAAATCCAGGATAAGGTCAACAAATCTATTTGTGAAGGTGGACCAGGGTACGATGAGAGCGAGGTCATTGATGAGTATGGTGAATTCTTGAAAGCAAGGTCTGAGGATCCCATTGAATGGAAGCGTAGACATCAGTTCATGAAGCGTGCTGATGATGGGCCCTGCCTAGGTGTGAAGTGGCCGGTCTTGCCGATGGAGTCAGTCGAAGCGGAGGCCTATCAGGAAGGCATCCAGGGCCACGACTGGCAAGAAGTCAAGGAGACCACTGGGTCGGATAGGCATGAGGATCAAATGGGCGTTGCTTCATTTTTTGTTTCAGTGAGTAGGAGAGCTGGCTTCAGACGTTTGCACAGAATAAATGGTTGCGGCATCAAACCATGGGCATGTCATAAGGTCGAATGGATCAAGGAGGTCCGTGAGGGATGCGCTGATGCTGCATGTAAGATTTGCAAGGTCTCTTTAGGGAGAGGAGCTGAGGCCGAAGGATCGAGTTCGTCTGGCTCTTCATCATCTACGGAAGAGGAGCAGGAGGTTCCTGAGTCGAAGCTCGATGCTGAGTTCGGACCGGATTGATGTGCAGTTGCATTAGATTCTTGATTTCAATGATTTCACTTCATTTGACCGGCCGTTGACCCCGGCTTGAGCCACCTTTGTGCCTGGACCTCAATTTGCTTTTGTTTTGATTGTGTTTTTCAAATTTCTCGGCTGATTTCACGTTTGCTTGGTGTCTTGGATGTCCGGTAGGTCCAGTTTGTTGTTGCTTACAATTTGAGAAACCAGACAGGCATAGAGGTCGGGAATGTGCAGCCCTTCAGTGTCACTTAGAGAGTTTCAACCATCATTTGGTTTCACTGAATCAGAATTGGCAGTTCCGTGCAAAACTGGGTCAATGGCAGCCATCGTGAATCGCAAGATGTTTGTTCATTTGACTTTTCTTGCTCATTCCACTTTGCAGTGTGTGATGGCATGAGATTCGAATTGACCGACTCGAAATCTTTGGGCCTTAGCGCGGGGGGACGTTTGAGTCCCCTTTTGTCAATTGAGTGACTGGCTGTGCATTCCAAGATTTCACTGGATCAGATTAAGTCAGTTTGGGCTGTTACGCCCGGAGTTTTACCTCCTTCAGCTCGGCTTCAGAACAGTTTCAGATGTTTCGCACCTTTTACGGGCTTCAACCTTTTACGGTGAACAAGTTTGCATTTCAATTTCGCATGAGCTTCATTTCATTTTTCATTTCATTTCTTTGTCAACTTGAACTTGTCCTTTCGGGGGCGCGCGTGTGGGACCATGGCCGACGAAGCTGAAAGATCGGAATGGGTGCACAAAAACGTGGATGCAGATCTGCAATTCATCTTTCAAGAGGCGGAAGTCCCTGAGCAAATCCAGTATGACTTGGGGCAACACTACAAGTCTGTTAGGAGATTCAGTGCACTGGCTGATGATAGAGCTGGGGTGAGACAGGCTTTGCAAGCAGATTACAACATTCGTGCAGACTCAGCACCGAACAGATCAGCAGTGGCTTCAGTGGTTGCAGCTTGGGATACAGCAAAGCATGCTCACGAAGAGGACATCAAGATAAGACAGGAGGCCAAAGGCCTTGGAACGGTGCGTCCACTTCCCCATACAGATCGCTCAGCAATGTTGAGAGCGGTTGAGACTGCGAAAGGGGAGGAGATCTCTGAGAAGGACCAGCCTTCAACTGACTACGTGGCGATGCTATTGGAAGAAATAGAACAAGACGAAGTCACGGCACACCCATTGGATGAAGTCGTGAACCGAAAGGATGCTCAATCCCTTCAGCTGCAGTCATCATTAGACCAGTCAGGTCGTGTGCGGATTACAAGGCAACGACCCAAGGGTAAGTTGCCGGTGAACACAGAGGAACTGAGACAGAAGCTACGGGTTGAGGGCAATGCCTGGTTGATGATCGCAGCCAAGTTGCGAAACAAGGTATACTTGCGGGGCTTACAACAGCGGCATTTTGATCGGTATGTGGATTTTTTGCTGGGTGAAAAGTGTTATGGGATGCTAATTCCGGGCCCAGCTGGTGAGAAGGTGCCTCTGTCGCCTCCATGGCATATCATGTTGGACTATGAGTTTGAGCTGAGAAAGAAAGCAGTGCGCAGGGCACATCGCAGTGGCAGGCCTTTGCATGAGACGCTGCAAGAGGTGACAGAAGATACGGAGATCAAAGAGCTATATTTCACCTCGCCGGTGACTTTCTCGGCAATGCAGCGCCCTGCAAAGTTTAGCAGGGTCGATGAACCGCAGACGCGGTTTGGAGAAGGTGGCAAATCCAAAGGCAAAGGAAAGAAGGGAAAGTTCGCCTCTGAAGGAAAGGGCAAATCCAAGAAGGGATCTTTCCTCCCTGGAACAAGCCTGAGCTTGGTGTCACACACACCGGACGGCAAGGAAATATGTTACAAATTTAACATGCGAGGAAAAGGTTGCGATGGAACTTGCAACCGAGCCCATGTGTGCCGCGTTAAGAATTGCAATGCGGCTCATCCGGCTTTCGATCACCCTAAGGCGGGTGGCTCCTCCTGACCTTCGGTTGATGCAAATGTGTTTCACGTGGAACAGCAGGAGCATTTGGCGACATCAACTGCTGCTCCCAACAATGTCTTAAGGATTGTTTACGTTTTTGCTGGTCATCGCCGTAGAGCAGATGTGCATGAAAACCTTTTGACATTGTCGGACGAATTTGGTTTCACTTTGGAGATGCATGAGTTTGATTTGCTGCGAGATGAGAAACAAAATTTACTGGATGAAAATTTTTGGAAGGAAGTGAAAGACCTCATACGCAGGGTGCGACCTTTCTGCGTTATTGCCACTCCACCTTGTTCAACATATAGCAGGGCACGGAACCACTACAGTGAAAGACCGGGTCCAAGACCCATCAGAAGCAGAGAGCATCCAAAGGGATTTCCTTGGTTGGGACAAAAGGATAGGGTCAAAGCTGATGAAGGCACTCTTTTGGCCGAGCGCACTTGGGAACTGTTCGAACTGGCATCGGAAGTCGGTGCCCACTACTTGGGAGAGTTTCCTGAAGACTTGGGGGCCACACGGAATGGTGTTCCGGCCTCCTTTTGGCAAATGGAACAATTTCAAGATCTTCTACTGCTACCTGGGTGCAGCACTTTTGCAATTTTCCAGTGTGAGTTTGGAGCTGAGACCCCGAAACCAACTCGTTTTGTTTCAGATTTGAAGTTTTTCGAAGGGAACACCTATCCTGGCGTGCCACAATTTGACAGCACATGGCACTACAAGGGCCCTTTGCCACCACGATGTCCACATGATGGAAGGCACCCTCAACTTATTGGCACGAACGAATGGGGTCAATGGAAAACGGCCCCTGCAGCTCACTACCCAGGAGGCCTTTGCTTGTTTTTGGCGCGGTCCATTGCTAAAACATGGGCACAAACATCCTCCGCTTCGAGGGGGAAAAGTTCTGCGGATGGTACAAGTGTAAATTTTTCAAATTTGGACAATGCAGTTACAAGTCCAGAGTTTTCAACAAGTCCAGACCCTTTGAACAAGCGCAGCAAAGGTGCAGTCCCACAGACGGACGAATTGGAGATGATGTCAGTGGATATTGACTCGGGTTGCGAGGGTCCTCCTTTGTTGGCCAAGTACGGAGGCAAGACACACCCGTTTTGTGACGGTATGGGTTTGTGCAGTCCGGGTCGTTGGCACCCAAAGATGAGACAGACGAAACGTACGTCAGAGCAGCGAGCCTTTTGCAGCTCTCTGAGAACTTTGATTGATGATTTCTGCAGGAAAAGGCTGCCAGACATGGCAAGAGCAACCTTTGCATTGGCGCTGGGAAAATTTTCGGCTTCACCTTTCAAAGAGGAGGATCTGGAATGTTTGCGTGAAAGATGGTTTGCGCTGCTGCCTGATAGCGGCAGGGCAAGACAGGTCCCGAGTGGACAACCCTTCAGACTTCATGCCTTGGCCCAGTCCCTTAGGTTGATGGGGGATCCGGACGTCGACATACTTGACAGGATTCCAGGATCCAACTTTGTGGAGGGCGTCCACCTGGGGCACTTGGAGGCACTGGGCCCAACTCCCCAGGTCTACAGGCCAAGGGTTAAGGAGCCATCTTATGATGAGTCGGAATGGATGCCTGAGGTTGGCAACTATTTTAGAGGCGATGAAGCGGCAGCTGAAAAAATTTTGGAGGAGCAGTTTCGAGAGGAGGAGAAGGCCGGCAGAATGATGCCTCTATCCGAAAAGGAGGCATCAAGACGCTATCCTGGTCGATCTTTGCGGGTGGCTGCACAAGGCATTTTGGAAAAACCGGATGGTGGCCATCGAATCATCCATGACGGAACACATGGAGTGAGGCTGAACAATGAAATCGTTATTTTGGACCGTTTGGAAAACCCTGGGCCATGTGAACTGGCTGCTATAATGGAGACCTCCCAAGAGGCTTCGGAACATGTGGTGTTTGGATTGAACGCCGACGTGGCCAAGGCCCACAGGCGAGTGCTGGTAAAGGAAACCGACTGGGGAGTGCAAGCATGCCGCACATCTTCAAAGTCATCGGTGATCTGGCTTAACAAGACTGGCACATTTGGAGTTGCGTCTGCGGCTTTCTGGTGGTCCAGGTTAATGGGCCTTTTGGGACGCTTTGCTTTCAACCTCACGGAGCAGGACTGGCTTTTCGTCCTTGTTTTTGTGGACGACCTCCATTTGGCGGCAGGTGGACAAAACAGATGGCTTTCCATTTGGAGGTTCATAGTGGCTTTGGAGCTGGTAGGCATGCCTTTTTCCTACCCGAAATTCAGGGGAGGATTCCAGCTGGATTATGTTGGCTTTTGGATGGACTACAGCCGGTTCGAGCTGTGTTTGTCCGAGAAAAGGGCAAATTGGCTCATCAAGTTTGTGGGGGATCTGCGAGACGACGGTTGGCTGACAAATGTGAAGCAGTATCAGGAGTTTCATGGCCGTTTGGGTTTTGCAACTCAGGTGCTCCCTTGGTTGAGGCCCCTTCTGGGGCCGGGCTATGCTTGGCTGTCAGCGGTGTCGCGTGCAACAACTTTGAAAGTTCCGGAGCTCCTGGCCACGACATGCGTGTTCATTGGAGAGAAGTTCAGATCAGGTTTGAGAAAACTTCCTTGTGGAAACAGAGAACAATATCTGGGCGAAGTTTTCCGTACGGATGCAAAATGCGCTGAAGGGCGCGTAGTCTTGGGTGGCTGGAGAGTGGATAAATCTTTAGATCCCAAAGAGGCCCTTTGGTTTTCTCTTGAGATCGGACCTCAGGAGGCTCCGTGGCTTTTCAAAGGGCCTGAGCAGGCCTCGTCTTGGGCCAGCACCTCGGCCGAACTTTTGGCATCAGTTGTGGCATTGCAAGTGTTTGACATCACGGCCGAGCCATCCCGCAGGGCTTCTCACATCCTTCACTGTGCGGGGGGGACAGATAACAAAGCGGCAGAGTCTTTAGCTGCCAAGGGGCTCAGCACGAAATTTCCTTTGATGATTGTTTTGATGGAATATCTCGCCATGTGCGAGCAGAAGCGTTGGAGATGCCAACTGGATTGGCGGCCAAGGGAATCCAACATTGAGGCGGACGACCTGACCAACCAGGTGTTTGACAAGTTTGATTTGGAAAGACGCGTTGAGGTCTCTTGGAGCAGTTTGAAATTTCCAATGATCAATCTTCTGATGAAATTTGCAGAGTCCTTTTCAAAAAGGAAGTTTGACACGGCGGCATCTTCAGCCACTGGACCCTCGACGAAGTTTTCGAAATCCAAGTGGGGGTGAATGCTGCTTCCGTTAAGAATGGGGGCCGGATCTCCAGCAGCTTTTTCTACTTCAGCTGGCATTGGATTCTTACATCCAACTTGGCGACATTTGTTTACTCGACAGGATTTTTACATCCAGGTTTCATCACGTGGCATTCATCCAACCTTTTGCGGAAAAAAGAAGTGTGGCCCGTTTTGACCTGATTGCATTGCACTCACATGTCAGTTTCTTTCGTTCGTTTTCCAGATGTCATTTTATTCCGCGTTTTCGGCGTTTTGGCATTTGGGTTCTTCGTTAGTCAGTTTGGTTCCGGTAAGGTTGTGTGTGAAAAGGGCAAGACTAAGTTGGGAAGCGTAGTGGACCAACTGTATTGTCCTTTTGAACAACCCAGGGTGCGGTGGGTGGGATTTTACTCCTTCTCATCTTTTCGTTCTCCTTGGGATTCTGTTTCACCTTGCGCTCTTACGCGTTCGATCTCCGCGTTTCTGGTTTGGCTTGCGTTCCTTTTGTGCTGTGGCTTTTACGCACCCGCACTAGTAAATTCCATGCACGCCAAACAACGCGAAACCTGCAAACCCATTATTTTCCTGTTTACTTTTCCAGGTAAACAAGATGTTTACTTTGTACAGCGTTTGTTCCAGATGGGTTTATTGACTTCTGAATTTTACTTCAGCTTGTACAGTTTCATGTTTATTTCTTACCATATGTGGACTCTATCTCCGTGTAGCTGTGGGGCTGAGAAATTTCAGTTACCCTCCCTCTGCCTCCCTCTTTGTTTGTTTGTTGTTCTTTTTATAGAACCGTCTTGCCACTCCGGGGGGAGGGGCCGGATCTCCAGCAGCTTTTTCTACTTCAGCTGGCATTGGATTCTTACATCCAACTTGGCGACATTTGTTTACTCGACAGGATTTTTACATCCAGGTTTCATCACGTGGCATTCATCCAACCTTTTGCGGAAAAAAGAAGTGTGGCCCGTTTTGACCTGATTGCATTGCACTCACATGTCAGTTTCTTTCGTTCGTTTTCCAGATGTCATTTTATTCCGCGTTTTCGGCGTTTTGGCATTTGGGTTCTTCGTTAGTCAGTTTGGTTCCGGTAAGGTTGTGTGTGAAAAGGGCAAGGTGACGAAATGAAGCACCTAGACGTTGTGGATGGAGTTATAGGAGCAATCTCGCTCGAGGCAAGACCACCATCTGCAGTGATAGGAGACAACATTGAACTGCTAATTCTGCACCTACGAATGCCTGATGCTGAAACTTGGATCGCACACACTGCTACACATGCAGTAATCCGAATAGAAGAGCAGCAAATACAAGACTATCTCCTCATATCCAATGGGCTCATGCATCGGACTCCTTGCGTATTTTCGATCAAGGAAGAGACGGTAGACCGCCTTGATGATGGTCTGCTCGAACAGCTGTCATGTGAAGGAATAGGCTTCACAGATTCATCCACAATGTACATAGCCACAGCCGTTGTACAACATAGTTACACAGAACTTGCTCACTATTTAGTCTCTTTTTGATGAATCAGCTGGCGCGACATAGGTACTATACTTAGCATCCTTCGGTATGCTATCGCCAATTCAGGAAGTCTGGCAAAAGAGAGCTTTGTTTCCGCCATGGCAGCGTCCATGATCAGCATATGCATTCATGTACATGTGCCCACCTCGATCCATGTTTACAATCCGAATATGGCACTTTTTTGTTTAGCGTACCTTATCGCGCACCTGTGGCTCAAATCACCGTCCCACCTTCAGGGCTCCCACTCCTCTGACCAAGGACGTGTCAGGGGAGTACCCACTCTTTTTTCTCTGCCTCCCCTCTCCTTTGCCTTCCTCTCTTCCTCTCTTTCTGACTGCCCCCTTTTGTTTGTTATCTCTGCTGCTGTCCTTCATTGTTGGCCCCTCGTGTGTCCTTACTGGTCTGTCACTCTCACTCGTCCTTGATTGCTTCCTCTCCTTTCTTCTCCTACCCGCCGTTCCTGCTCTTGCCATATCCTTGCCAACCCTGGTGAGCAGGCATGGCGCAGTGGATTGGTGATAAGGTCACGCTAAAAGCAGGCCCACCGACTGGACCTGACCAAGCGAGCCCAGCTGGAGACAGTAATGAGACTGAGACTCACAGTGCGCACCAGAGACCTGAATACCAAGAGACCTACATCATGGAATACGACGGCATCCAGGTCTATCGGCAACAGGGCTGCTATGAGCATGCCAAGCAGTTCCATGCATGGTCCTTCTACGAATATAGAATGTGCATCAATGGAGAATGTTGGAACATTATTCTCAATGATGACATGAAGAGCCCACTAGACTGGACCTATCCAGGGTCCAGTTCCGCAAAGCTGTCACATGATTTTTGTCATCTAGATACCGAAGACAGTGATGACGTCTATACCAACTTCTGGTTTGTGGAAATGAGTGGCCGGCAGATTTGGCCCTTCTACGCCACAGAGTCCTTTCAGGAGGATCTATGGATCTGGGTTAGTCCCAGACGATTTGCTGTCATCACGAACCACCGACACAATGAGAAACTGAATCATTTCTATGTTGACAGAATGCATGACCACAACATCCTGGCGAATCGCACGCCCTGCTGGCCTTTCACAGAAATGACCAATAGTTCAGGCAAGGTGATGGACAAAATTATCGCCCTGAACAGCAAATCCCGCTGTAGTTCAGCAACTCACGAAACTTTCAAGACTGGCTTTGAACACAAAAGTGCCATAAAGGTTATGCCGCAAAGAGACGAGAACATGTATGGCAAGAGGAAGTACACGGACCCCATGGGTCAGACCAGTACCCAGCAGCTCGACCCGACTGGGAACTACAGTGAACGTGACTTGCAGAAACTCAATGCGACTTTTGCTGGACGATCGGAGCCGCAATCACCCTCCATGCCAAGGCACACAACAAGCAAAGTCGCACTGTGGCGGCATGGTGAGGTACCGCCGCTTGGACCGGCAACAGAGGGCCGTGCTCGGGCCACTAAACAGCTGGCGTATGCACGCACTCTAGTATCCTTCGTAGTGGAAGCAGCCACCCAAATGGAAGAAGTCGTGGGCAACTTGGTACAGATCGAGCAGGAACAAGCCACGGCTAAAGAGGAAGAATTGGTTCAAGCTGCCTCAGCTGCACCGACAGAATCGTGCACAGATCCAGCTACAGAGGGAAGTCAAACCTGAGTGATATTAGCCTTTTGACATCTGCACGCTGACTACAGTCCGAAGGAACTGCAGCGAAGACTGCGGCTCTTTCCTCACCCTGAGGATGCTGGACAGGAAAAGATGACAAGTGCATTAGTTGCTAATTTTATGAACGAAATTCTTGAAGTTGTGCTGATGAGTTTTTGTTTGTTTGTTTATTTGCATGGTACCTCTTGCCACACTGCTTTACTCGCAGGCCCGTAGCATTCCTAGTTCAAATAGTAGCATCGGACTGCTGATCCTTACCGAGGCCTTCCTGATATAAGCCTGGTCACATACCAACTAGATCGATTGGTAGACCTCTGGGATCCTAGATATGCCATACAGCACATGCCGTTTGCTTCTGACGGATCATTCTTAACTAATTCGTTGCATTAGTTTGCAAAGCTCTTGAGAATTGTTCTCTCGTGATCTGCTCAGCAATCTCGGCTCCAATTTAGAGGCTCTGACATACTACTAATCTGTTTGCAGGTCCTTATACACCACTCTGCATCCTACCTAGGCATCTTTGAGTTCTGTGGTTGCAAATATAACAGCGAGGCCTCTCTGGCTAAGGACTGTCAGGGTTGCCTCTGATTACTTATTCCCAGAGGCAAGCATGCGACTCCGTGTCAGCCATGGAATCCGTGGTGAAACAGCCCTGGCGATGGACGTCTTGGACCGGATAACCCTCGGATGGGACATTATTAAACAGACGGCTAAGGTGCTCAAGTTGGGCTCACCTTTTCAAGTGGTCCTATACGCAGCCAGCTCGTCAGTAATCCAACCGCCTTTGAGGGCTGTTCAGTTCGACACAGATGCAAATGAGGCAACATTCTGCTATATAGTGCAGTCGTTACAAGCCCCGTCAGCACAGCAATACCGAGATCTTCTCGCTGCCATTTGTCACAAAGATGTAATTGATGTCAGCTATCAGCTAGGTAAAGGCGTAGGCCTGATGGCCATGGCTACCGAGGAAGGGCATGTCAGTACATTAGTAGCTTCAGCTATCCTTCGAGACCATTCTGCTGATCCATACGCTTTCCAGATTGCAGCTGGCCACTGTTTCCCTCGACATGGAGCCACATTAACCTACCTACTGCTACAAGCCCATGCTGACCCCAACATCATCCCGCCCAAAACAAAACCTACCACCATGTTGGAGTTAGCAGTTGAGTTGGGCAGCTCGCAGCATGTACAAATTTTGCTTGAAGCTGGTGCCTCGGTGATGCCTGTGAAGGGAGCGCTCCCCCCCCTTTTTCTTGCTGTCCTTCATCGACACAGGACTAATGTACAGCTGCTCCTTGACGCGCAAGCGGACCCGTGGCAAGAGATTCCGATTGCTTCCGTGCTTTGCCATTCATTGGAATGGCATGGTTACCCTGCCCGAAAAGAAGTCTTCAACTCTGTACAAGCTGCTGCTGCGCAAAGTGCTGAAGACACAGTCATTGATATGCTACAGCAATGGTGTAGCGCCGCAGACAAGAACGGAAGTGAGCAAGCCTTTTTAGCGCGAGTGAAATCCACAACTTTGACAGATCGGGCCGCCCCAATCATCAATCGAATTGTTTGGAAATACCAACACATCATTGAGAAACAGTCTCGACAACCAGATTTTACTACGTTTCGATGGCGCAGAATCCTCGATGGCTTGTCTCTACCAGTACAACTACGCCCTGAGCTGCGGACACCCCCGGAGCCCAACCAGGAAGACACAGTCCTACATCAAGTTGACTAATGTTGTGCTCCAGAGGAACATTTGCCCAGTAGGATGCGATTATCAGGCAAAAAGGAACTCTGGTTTGCTTGTTATCTTCAGACACACAAAAGAATGTACACATATAGCACTTCTCAGTTGAGCCATGGTTTTTATAATACACCAGCACCGTGTGCTCTGTCACAGACAGCCACTGCTCCCTGCGATCCCATTGGCTCAAGCGACAGTCATAGACAGTCTTGCTGCCGTAGCTCATTTCCAGGAAAGGGCCCTCCTCATAACGTTAAGGGATAGAACTAGCTAACTTCCCGGTTAGTGGGCGAAGGGTATTGCTATAGTCTCTTCTTCATTCAATCAAGCAGATATTGATCTCTCGTGAATTGGACCCACATTCCACGATAGTGTCCATCATTGCTCATTCCACCTCATATTACTTCTCCCTCCGTTTTATTTGACGTCTGGTTTCTCTGGTCAAGGACGTGCCAGGGTTACCTGCGCCTCATTTCACCTCTTCTCCCTTTCTTCTCTCTTCCTTCTCTCGTGCCTGGTTTCTCTGACTAAAGACTGTCAGGGCTTCCAGCATCCTCTTCCTACTCCCTGCCCCTGATTCACCTATCTCGTTCAATTCGTGTGCGCTGCCTTGCTTAAACATTGCTCCTTTTCTTCTTGTCCTGTTGTTTGGTTTTGTTCCTTTTTGTTTGTGCTCTGGGTGCTTGAACTGCCTGGCCAAGGACGTGTCAGGTTTTTCAACACCTGCCCCCCCTCTTCCCCCTTTTTGTTTGGTTTGTCTGGTTGGTTGTTGTGTTGTTGGCCTTTTCTTGTTGTTGCCTGCTTTGGTTGTTGTTTGGTTGTTCCTCGCTGTCGGTTGCTCTCTCTTTTTCTAATTGGTGTGCTTGAGTCTTCTGACCAAGGACGTGTCAGGATTCTCAACACCTCCCTCCCCCCCCTTTCATCAATACTGTAGCCAAATCAGTTGCCCAGGTATTCATTTGTGATGTCTCTGCTTTCCAGAGAACAGGTTGCGAAGTCTTGGTATGAAAAGAACCCTAGTATCAAGTTCCTTGACCTGCTCTACGCAATTGAACAGCACAAGACCATTTCGACTGAATACGGGCTAAATGCATCGATTGAGCAGCACTGGCGATTTGGAGACCCGCATAAGAAGACAGCTGCACCGGATCGACATGACTATGAAATTGCCATGGTCGACGGGAGCGAAACCTCACCTGGACCTGATTGGCACAAGTTGTACCGATGGTTGGTTAGTCAGAGCTCAGCGTTTCTGCCCTACCACACGGTATATCTGGTGACGGACAATCGGGATCTGCAATCAGACGAGGTCAAGTCTGTGCCTGGGCTCAGCCATTGGCCAATGGTCGCGGCTTGGTGGAAAGAACGGTTACGCTATGTCGGTCCATATGGAGAACTCACCACAGTTGTCTTTGTCCACATTTCAGCTGACACTGGTCTTCATAAGGTACACCCGACATGGGCAGGGACGTACATCCTTGATGCTTGTGTGTTCCTCTTTCCGACCATCAATTTTGCACTGATTGACAGCGATTGTGTGCCAGTGACACTCTTTGAGATACGAGAACTCTGGCTAGCGAGCACTGATCCAACCCTCCCAGCTGTGCCAAGCAAAGTTGCAAAAAGCAAACTGCCAAGTCCCATTGCATCATCGCACAAACGTGCGCGCTCTGTGGACACGGGCAGGGATATGCAGCAACCTGGCCCACCATCAAAGCTGTCCAGATCGCATAGTGCTGACCATATTGCAGTCAGAGCAGCTGACCCACCACGAGCTCCGCCACTGACCTACGGTGCCGATCTGGCAGATGAGGTTGACTACGGGGGTTCACCAGACCCGAGTCCCCGCATGTCTCGTCGGGCGTCGTCCAGCAGCGATGTCTCTTCGCCGGCTGGGTCAACCAAACCTGCCCGTAAGGACAAAGCAGCCGAGGAGGAAACTGCCGCTGAGTGTTGGCCCCAAGGAGTCATCTTAGTGAGTGAGGCATTCACTGAAATCAATGCGGGCCTGGTCATTGTATTAGCTTCAGGGCATGAGAGCCCTGTGCCCATCACTGTATTGGAGGACTCGGAGACTGATCCTGATGAAATTGCCCATGATATTGCCAGTGCCTACCATAGACATGTTGAAGCCTATCTTGCTACTACATATCCACCTGTTGACGTTGAGCAAGCAGTCGCTAGTGGATTACTTGGCTCTCCTCTGCTTGGCACGTCCACCCGGGTGACTGCAGATTGGTGCCATGCGTGGAGTGTGTTAGGCCAGTGGTCTGGATTAGTTACTTTTCCGGTCCCAGCCTCTGGAGTCTGGCCGCGCCATGGTCATCTACGGAGAATCCTTGATGGCTACCAAGGCAGGCAACCCAATTTCCACAAATGGGCTCGGCCTGCATATGAGCAAGGAGCTCTCCCGACCCTTAGCCTGTTGCCGGGTGAAGTCAGCGTGCGAGTATTACCTGGAGACAAGATGTACCAAGCCATGACGATTGAGCCGCACTACATGCGACCTGTTATCCTGCATGGCTTTGGCACCAATGCCAAGAAAAGAATGCCCAGCAGTCTCGCTGAGCTGGCTCAATTTGGCTGGTTGCCGCTGGCTGCGGCTCTATTTGGGACGCAAGAATGGAAGCCCCAATGGTTGCATCCCAATTTCCTTCCAGTGGTTGGTCTGAGACTGCATGCTAAAGTGCCTCCTGTTCCTCTCTCCCAAGCTCAACTCACATTGCTGTGTGGACTGTGGCACCGGAAGGAACAATCTGAACCTTCATGTACATCGCTACGACAGGCAGCTCCCCTTGCGTTTGGTCTTCCGTTACCCTTCAGAGAGATGGCTAAGTGGGAAGTCACCGTCAATGAGAAGGCCATAGATATTGGGGAGGTGTCCAAACAACACCATAGTGGAGGGCAACTCGCAGATGCACTGCCCGCAGCCCTCACAGGCTTTGCTGAGTGGGCCTCCTGGATATTCTCCCTTGCTGACGTGTGGCAAGATGACGCCCCTATGCAAGACCGACCCCTTGAAGTGCATTGCAGTGGGCTGGGGGGTGGCCTACTTAGTGGCGAGCATGAGTATGATATTTTTCTGCAAAATCTTGCGCAAACCAAGGTGTATGGCCCATCGCTTGCGATGACTGATAACTGGGAAGACCATATCACCCAGCTGGGCCTCACCAAAACTGTGCATGAGTATGTGATCTATCAGCTACTCTCTACGGCAGAAGGATGGACAGCTTGGCGCGAATTTCTCCCTGAACAGTTCGCTGATCAACAATTGCTGCTCACGCGAGCAATTCGCCTAATTGAAGCTGCGAACATCCGGCCAGCCCATGCCAGACCGCCACACCCAACCTGGACAACAGCAATTATGCAAATCTTTCGTTGCTACCATCCACAAGGCAAACATTTATTTCTGAAGTCATGTTTTCCACAGCTAGTCCCCACAGCGGCTACAGGCGCTCGCAGGGAGGTCAACGTACATGGTTTCTCGGCAGGGTCCTATACAGGCCTTGCTGTTCACGAGATCCTGAGTGCTTTTGCTGTGTTCCCTGGCCTCACGAAAGTTGCTGCGATTGCGACGCCGCCAGAGATGATGCGACTTGCTACGGGCGAGCGCACAGTCACACTGGTGCACTGCCTGGAGGACCGGCTCTGTGTGTGGAAACCAGACTCTCTGACAGAATTCAACTATCAGATTGTCCTGATAGAAGGGCACCCCACATGGAGTGGCCGTGCCAAACACTCCTATGGCCACTTGCTCTTCATTGATCTTGACGAAGGTGTTCATGAGATCCAAAGACTGCAAATCACTACCCCGCAAGTCATTCCCCATGGGGTACGCTGCGAAGGGTTGCTGCGTGTACTTTCATGGGTGAGTTTTGACCTTCCGGAACACCTCAAGACAACTCTAAGCTCCCTGTTAGCAGCAGCTGGAGAAGGGAACACTGAATTGCACACAGTGCCCATTGACGGTCGGGATATCCGGGATGGCCAGCTGGAAACGGAAGCTGACCTGCAAGCAGCTTTGATTGCGATGATTCCCACACCGGGAGGGTCCCATGCTGAGGGAGGAGTGCTAGTTCGCAACTTACTGACGGAATTCCTTCGTGGTTTTTCCTTACGCACCCTCATCTTCCTCCTGGACATGGTGTTGCCGCAATTAGACGCTTATCATGCGGGACGGCAGCTCCAACATCTCCAGCCTTGGGTCAGTGTAGAACTTGCTCAACAGAAGAAGCGAGGACAGACTGGAACACGACTGCAGGTTACCTATCAATATGAGGCGTATGCCGGATTTCATGTCGTCCACCTACATACTGATAGTGCTCCACTCCTGTTATTTAGTGCACCTTCCGACGTTCCAGCGCTGTCGCCGCGTGCTCTCTGTGAAGCGGGGAACCTAGGCAACTTGGAAGCGAACGTGATGGCAGGCAGAGCACTATTGGGCATACTCCAGTTGCCAGACAATCAGCACCGTTGTGTCATTGCATTGGTACATGAAAAGGTGATGACGAGCGGAGCTAGCAAGAACCCTGTTCAAAGAGCGTTCAAGCGCATCGCCCCAAAGTTGTTGGAGCTTGTTATTGTCTCTCTGCCTGTTGCTCAGACCTTTTGTGGGCGACTTTTGGACCAGTATCTTAAAACAATGAGCTATTTTGACCCTGCACAGGATTGGCTGAAACCTATTGAAGACCACCCGTCAATGGCCGTTGTTTGGGAAGAGCTGGCCTTTCTAGGAGACACACGCAGCCGCCATGAACTTTTAGTGTTTGCACAAGCTAACCAGTCGCGCCTTCCACTGGCAATGGGCATTGTGCAGCCGCATATACCTGTTCGCCGGATGGCTAGTGAGCGCAAAATGCATCTGACTGATGCGTTAGTCAGAATTCTGTGCCGCTTTTTGACACCAGCCGCTGTCGTGATGGAGGGGGCCCATGACAGCTATTATCGTGAACGTCTCCTTCCCCTAGCAGCACACGGTGATGGACATGTCCTAACAGTCTCAATTGCACTCTTGCTGGCCATTATGACTGGAAGGTCTGACTTATGTATTGCAGGGGTCTTTGGTGCTGGCAAAACGCGGTCCCTGGCGGTCCTGCTCATCGCCTTAAGCTGCGAACTGACTGAGTTTGTTGCAATCGTCTACACTAAAGAGAATGTAGCTGCCAAAGCGCTGGCGGACCAAGTGAGTGACCTTGCGCCCCCCACAATCCAGAATTTCGGCAGGCTAATTGGACGCATGGAGGAGGGTAAAGGAGCGGCTTATGCCTCCAAAATTGACGTCCGATGTAGTGACCGTAATCGAATCATCTCACATAAGAATATCCTTATCGCCACAGGTGGCTCAGCTACGTCGGAAATGGCGATGCGCTACTCCACTTTTGGCCATTGGATCTCTCGCACCTGGCTTGCCTTCATGGATGAAAGCCAACAGTATGGCAATTACCATGAGATTGCAGCTCTTGCTGCCATACAACAGCCAATGCTAACTGTCTTTATTGGAGACCACAGGCAAACTCCAGGAGGGCTGTCCAAAGGCCGAGCAGCAGCAGTCAATCGACGTAAACTGTTGCAACGACCATTGGGGCTTCGGGCACTTGACAAGTCCGGCGACTATTTTCCACCAGCGCGCATGGCAGCTCTCGTAGCTCAGCTGTGGCCTGATGCAAGCCAAGATCCGGAGTCAGAGCTCTTCAGTCTGCTGAGACTTGCCAACAAGCCGCACAGTAGCCCATGGACATCCACTCCGCAGGATTACGAGTTGCCTGTAGCCCTCAGGCGGGTGTTCCACTGCCGAATTTCTTGCCAGTTGGATGCACACAGCAGCCTGATTGCAGCGGTGCTCGCAGTCTTGTTGATTGCCACAGCACCAGAGGAGTTTGGCGTACCTGAGAGCACCACGACCCTTGAGGCAGCTGGACTCTGTGGCCCTCACCGATGGGGAATCATTCTCCCTAACAGTTCGCGAGTTTCAATGCTGACCTACCAAGCGATCGTTGCAGTTCGATATCCGGAGCTAGTCCTCCATGAGTCCAACCACATCTACATTGGCCATTTCGTGCCACATGAGTCCACTGTTGCCATCGGAGGCTTCCGCACAGTATTGTGGAAAGCACCTAAGGATCTTAGGTCTGCAGTGGAGGATGTGGTTGCCTTTTGTACCTACCTGAAGAATTATTATCGTAACTTGCAACAGGGAGCGACCTCGCAGCTGCTTGTCTTGTGCAACCGTACGGCTGTACATAAGTTGCTACTCCAACACGGCTTTCAGACCGAGTGGTATGGTGGGCTGCGAGTTTCCACCACCTCCTCTGCTGCGGGAGCGACAGCACGCATTGCTGTCATTGTTCAAACAGGGGTAGGCTTTCTCAGTGGAGGACGGAGAGATTCAACAGCAGACGAGCGCGAGGACTGCTATGGACGTGCAACTGTAGCGCTGACAAGAGCCATTGACCACACCTATATAGTCTCGCCTCTCGACATGGCAGGCTTGGTTGGAATGGCTCAGACACTAGGAGTCTACCATTACGGATATTTCACTCTGAAAGGCCGTAATATTCAGTACCATGGCCCTACAAACTACCCTAGCGATAGATGTGCCATACTGGACTGGGGATTAGCGGTACCCTTTACTCCCCAAGATAAACCGCCCCTTGCTATTGCCATGATAGTGACCATCAATGGCACACGAGCGTGGAGACGATATCGGTTGGTAGTGGCATGCAGAGACAGGCTACGGCTCCCCCCTAACGTCCTTGCAGCGCTAGAGCCCCGCACACGTGACCATGTGTTGACGACCAGCGGATTTTTCCCCTGCTCAATTGATCGTGAATACTTATATGGTTACGCTGCTGATGGTTACAGATCTCCCCTCTGGCTTTGTGCAGCTTACAATGGGTCTCCTGCCCTAGTTCATCGACATAGAGGTCACAAGGTCTTCTTTCATGTTGGTATACAGGATCGACAGCTCGTTGTCATCCCTGGTATCCATTACTTTGATGCCCATCGGCTGCAACCAGAGCTTTTGGCCACACTCGATCGCCAGTTTGATCCAGGCACGATGAAACTTGCAAGCCCGGAAGGTGCAAGAGACACAGTGAGCGACCCCTCCTCGGATGAAGAAGCAGCCTCTACCGATGGAGAAAGTGATCCAGAAGATCCTACCATCTCATGGTGTCCACCCATACCTGAAGCAGCTGAAGACCCCTCTGAGGACGAGATCTTGAGCGCGGCTGATAAGCTAGCCATCTTACTTGACAATACCCAACTTGACGGAAACCCATTCTGCATACCAGAAAACCTTGGCATTCTCCCGCCGCTATGGCTTCAGGCGAGATTGACCTTGTCTCTAATTGCCATCCAAGAAAAGTTTGCACGTGTCTTGCTCAGTGTGGCTGGTGAACTGTGGTTGCGCGGGCAAGGTGCCAGAGTGGAGGATGTCCTTATGCAAACAGCCAGGGCTCTCACAATTCGTTTGGCAGAGAAGCTCGCCCAAGCGATGAGCTCTTTGATGCGATTGGCTGAATCCATGGTGACTCCAGAAACTGAATGCCTTTTGTATGCCACATACTAGTTTCGGCCCATCCTATCTGAACTCATTGGCTCAGCCTGCGAGAGCTCCGAGGTGAATCGAAGTCGAGCGCCGAGTGGCCCTGTTAAAGTTTTAGTTACAGATCGGCCGCATCGGCGCACTACTGGGTTAGTGGACCTTACGGGTGGAGCCTCTGCCCTCTTGGCATGGTTTCCGGCTAGTTGGGCCAGTAAAATTGCTCCCAAACTCCTCGAGCATGCTCCTGAGAATGCACAGAAACCTCAAGAAATCAACCTCACGTGCCCGAAACGTTCCTGTGACGAGCTTTCCGCGGAAGGAGAAAAACAGCTGCTCCAAGCAGTCAAATTTGTTTCTACAAATTTGCCTGGTTTTCACCTGGGGTTGGATGAAGACTTTCAAATGGCTGGAAGCTTCCAGGAGCTCATCCATGGGTACACCGCAGGGCTCGTTGAACCATGTATGATGAGAGGTCTCCAACCACTCGGATCGAATCGTACTATTCTGGAGGTGATCATTCCTTCTCCAGAAGGGCTTACCCCCGAGAAATGGAAAGAAACAGCCACACTGTGCCCACTTGACTGGCCTTCCAATTACAGTCTTTTACGTTTGTGGCATATGAATGGGAGCCTTCATCAAACAGAGGCGCGACTCAGGAAGCAACAGTCACACAACCATATGTTTGCTGAGTGGACAGTCCATCTTGACAGATTCGAGGAGCGAGTTTTATTCCAGCAGCCAGCAGTCTATATAGCGGAACATGCCTTGCAAACCAACCTGAGGGAACGAAATTTCCCCGACAGGCGAGTCCGAAGGAAGGTCCCTCCTGAGGATCTGGACGCACATCGAAGGGCGCTCAGAGCACTTCATCAGCGTGCCACTGCCCAGCAAGCAGTGAACCCAGTTTCATTTGTGCTCACCAATGAATGGTATGATACTATTATAGCAGACAAAAAACGTCATCTTGAACACTTCACGAGAGGTATGACATGACCCCCAGCTCAACCCCCTACTTTCACACTTTCCTCCGTGTGTCCACCCCCCTCCCCCCTCCTCTTCTCGTTTTTCTGTTTCACTCCGGTTTTTCACCCATTAGTTGGTTTTGTTTTCATCAATCATGGTGGTGGAAGATGACTCTCGTGTCTAATAGGCTCATTTGTCACATCTACTTCAGTGAACTGTGCATACCCAGTGTGTCTGTCCAAGGACGTGACAGGTGCACTGGTATGCAGCAGGAGACACACCTTTCCCATTTATAATTGTTAGGTTCCTCATGTGACACATGCCTGGCTCCAACCAATCTAGATCTCGCCAGCAGTTGTGAGCCACAGTTGGCTTTGTGTGCGGGTGCCAGCGTAAGCTTAACAGATCGTGCCCATGGCACCGTTAATACCTGTTCTCTCCATGTTTGTCCCGTCACGCGCTTAGCTTGTACTAAGGTTGCCTCTGTTGAAAGCCTTGTGCACGCATTCGCTTTTTCACAGTCTGTGCCTGACAATCATCGATGGGTAAAGATGCTGGTGTTGTCCCTAGATGTCGTCGTTATGAGCCACCCACTCCCCCACCCTTTTTCACCAACTAAGGCACTTGAATTCACTAACTCATCTATAGATTTTACCATATGCAGCGCGAAACTAGGTGTTGGTGCCTCTTACTGTCTGTTTTTAGTTTAGGTTACTGTTCCCTGCCTGACGTGACCCTCACTCCCCCTCGGATGTTCCTACTTGGCGCCTCGGTCCAGGTTTTACTGGTCCCTCCCTCGGGGTATCGTTGCTCCTGGCGACGGCCTTGTTGCTTTGCCTCCGTGCTTGGAGTGATTGCTGTGCATTGATTTCTCCTCTTCATTTGTCTCATGGCATTAAAGGCCTTTGGCCCTGTGTGGGGATCTTTCCCTCTACACCATGTTTCCCGTGTTGTTGGAGTGCTGTGTGCACCCTCACTGAGGTATTCATCATTGTATGATCCGTGGCCCCTTCTTTGAACTCCGCTAAGGCACAATTGTACCCCTTCTGGTGCGGGTGTGTCCCTCTCCCTCTGTCCTCTGCTGCCTCCTGGCTCCTCTCCTCGTTCCTTCTGTGTGGCCGGTGTCGTTGTGTGTGCTTTGTCTTGGCCTCTCCCCCTTGTGTGGTCTGCTTCCCCCCATGATGGCAGGGTTCTCTTTGGCTTTTTTGTTTGATTGACTTGTTTAAATTGGTGCCTTCTGGTTAACCTGCTGCCTGGATACTGAGGTTACCGCCCTACATCAGTGCTCTGTCATTTCACCCTACTATATTGGTCTTAGCTTTGGCTCCTAGGAATTCGTTTGCGGTGGGGCAGACTTTTGTCACCGTCCCCCCCTCTCCGTTTTACCTCTTTTTGGTTCTTGTTGTTTGCCTTTGGCTGTTTGATTTTTGTGGCTTTCTCGTTGGCTGTCTGGGGAGGGCCCTTCTCTTTTTGTTTTGTTTCTGCGTATTCTCAGGGAGGGGCGGTAGATCCCCGGTAGAGCCATGGACCAGGCTGCACTGCAGTGAGCTCTACTGGCGCTGTCCAGTGGTGCTTCCTGCTGTTCAGTCTGGAGCGCCCTAGTGCAGCAAAGCCTGCCCACATGGATCGGTGCGCTGATGGGACGTTGTGATTCTGCTACTGGCTTACTCTAGGGGAGAGTGGCCTTATGCGAGATGCACTGCGAACCTCTGGAACAGCTGATTTGCAGCAGTTTTCTTTCGCAGGGACGATGACACCTTGTAAATTCTGCTTGTCAATCTGGTGCTGGTACAGCGCACCTAGTCACCTTTTCAAGTTTGTGGCGTGAGCACGACTGACATGCGAGAGCGGCACAATTGTGTACAGTTCGCTAGTAGCAATCTTTCTTGCTTAAGCCTACCCTCTGCATGAGTGCATTTTATTCATCTGCAAAGACTATACGGAGAGGATCATCCATTTCTTTTGTGGCTACAGCTCGCCATTGGCACCTTTCAGGTCCTCTTGGCTTCCTACGATTTGACAGCATTTGTGGTGAATTACACATTTTGTCCTGCATGACCTACAGGCTGTCAATCCCTACCCCCCGCGAGGGGGGTATCAAGTCACATCACCACTGCGGCAGCATCTCACTATAGAGACTGGACTCCGACTTCACTTCTCTTCATATGATTAACTGTGATAATGAGACTGGCAACTGGTACGAATTGTACTATCAACGATTCCTGATTTGCCTACTTATCAGAGAGCTGGAGCAACAGCAACGGATTACAGGAGATGAGATTCTGGGTGATCGTGCACTATATTTTTTCGTTCTGCAGTACCTAATTAGTTTGCATGTTTTTGATGACGATGCAGTGACTTCTGTCACTGTATCCTTGGCAAATCACTGAATGGTTGGTTTGGTTGTTTGTTTGGGCCCGGCCCCGTTCTTTGTTGCTTCGCTGTTTTGCCTTTTGGCGAAACGCAAATCTGGCTGGGGGATTTGCGGGTCGTTTTTGGTTGCTCTTTTTTGGTTTTGGTTGGTGTTGATATGATGATTTGCCTGCGTTTTAGGGACCACACGTGTCCTTTTTCTGAATGCTTTTCACCGCTTACTCAATTGTAAGGACCGTGCCTAGTGCGAATCGGCCAAGCCGGAGGAAAAAAAAGTGTACTTTCATGGGTTAGCTTTGACCTTCCTGAACATCTCAAGACAACTCTAAGTTCTCTGTTAGTAGCAGCTGGTGAAGGGAACACTGAACTGCACACAGTGCCCATTGACGGAAGGGATATCCGGGATGGCCAGCCTGAAACGGAAGCTGAACTGCAAGCGGCCCTGATTGCGATGATTCCCACACCGGGAGGGTCCCATGATGAGGGAGGATTGCTAGTCCGCAACTTACTGGCGGAATTTCTGCGAGGCTTTTCCCTGCGCACCCTCATCTTCCTCCTGGACATGGTGCTTCCGCAATTAGACGCCTATCATGCGGGACGGCAGCTCCAACATCTACAGCCTTGGGTCAGTGTAGAACTTGCTCAGCAGAAGAAGCGAGGACAGACTGGAACACGGTTACAGGTTACCTATCAATATGAGGCGTATGCCGGATTTCATGTCATCCACCTACATACTGATGGTGCCCCACTCCTGCTATTTAGTGCACCTTCCGATGTTCCAGCGCTTTCGCCGCGTGCTCTCTGTGAAGCTGGGAACCTGGGCAACCTGGAAGCGAACGTGATGGCAGGCAGAGCCCTACTGGGTATATTCCAGTTGCCAGACAATCAGCAGCGTTGTGTCATAGCATTGGTACACGAGAAGGTGATGTCGGGCGGAACTAGCAAAAACCCTGTTCAAAGAGCGCTCAAGCGCATTGCCCCAAAGATGTTGGAGCTGGTTATTGTCTCTCTGCCTAGTGCTCGGACCTTTTGTGGCCGACTTTTGGATCTGCATCTTAGAACCATGAGTTATTTTGATCCTGCACAGGATTGGCTGAAACCCATTGAAGACCACCCGTCCATGGCCGTTGTCTGGGAAGAGTTGGCTTTTCTGGGAGACACACGCAGCCGCCATGAACTCTTAGTGTTTGCACAAGCTAATCAGTCGCGCCTCCCATTGGCAATGGGCATTGTGCAGCCGCATATACCTGTTCGCCGTATGGCTAGCGAGCGCAAAACGCAACTGACTGATGCATTAGTCAGAATTCTGAGCCGATTTTTGACACCAGCTGCGATCTCGATGGATGGAGCCCATGACAGTTACTATCGTGAACATCTCCTTCCTCTAGCAGCACACGGTGATGGACATGTCCTGACAGTCTCAATTGCACTCTTGTTGGCCATTATGACTGGAAGATCTGACTTATGTATTGCAGGGGTTTTTGGTGCTGGCAAAACGCGGTCCCTTGCGGTCCTGCTCATTGCCCCAAGCTGCGAACTGAATGACTTTGTTGCAATCGTCTACACTAAAGAGAATGTAGCTGCCAAAGCACTAGCGGATCAAGTGAGTGATCTTGCGCCCCCCACAATCAAGAACTTCGGCAGGCTAATTGGACGCATGGAGGAGGGCAAAGGAGAGGCATACGCCTCCAAAATTGACGTCCGATGTAGTGACCGTACTAGAATCATCTCACATAAGAATATACTCATCGCAACAGGTGGCTCAGCTACGGCGGAAATGGCGATGCGCTACTCCTCTTTTGGCTATTGGATTTCTCGCACCTGGCTTGCCTTTATGGACGAAAGTCAACAGTATGGCAACTACCATGAGATTGCAGCTCTTGCTGCCATCCAACAGCCAATGCTTACTGTCTTCATTGGAGACCACAGGCAAACTCCAGGAGGGCTATCCAAAGGCCGAGCAGCGGCTGTCAATCGACGTAAACTGTTGCAACGGCCGTTGGGGCTTCGAGCACTTGATAAGTCCGGCGACTATTTTCCACCAGCACGAATGGCAGCCCTCGTAGCTCAGCTGTGGCCCGATGCGAGCCAAGATCCGGAGTCGGAGCTCTTCAGTCTGCTGAGGCTTGCAAACAAGCCGCACAGTGGCCCATGGACATCCACTCCGCAAGATTACGAGCTGCCTGTCGCCCTCAGGCGGGTGTTCCACTGCCGAATTTCGTGCCAGCTGGATGCACACAGCAGCCTCATTGCAGCGGTGCTTGCAGTCTTGCTAATTGCCACAGCACCAGAGGAGTTTGGGGTACCTGCGTGCACCACGACCCTTGAAGCAGCTGGACTCTGTGGTCCTCATCGATGGGGCATCATTCTCCCTAACAGCTCACGAGTTTCCATGCTGACCTACCAAGCCATTGTTGCAGTTCGATATCCGGAGTTAGTCCTCCATGAGTCCAACCATATCTACATTGGCCATTTCGTGCCACATGAGTCCACTGTAGCCATTGGAGGCTTCCGCACAGTACTGTGGAAAGCCCCTAAGGATCTCAGGTCTGCAGTTGAGGATGTGGTTGCCTTCTGTACCTACCTGAAGAATTATTATCGTAACTTGCAACAGGGAGCGACCTCGCAGCTGCTTGTCTTATGCAATCGTACGGCTGTACATAATCTGCTACTCCAACATGGCTTTCAGACCGAGTGGTATGGCGGGCTGCGAGTTTCCACCACCTCCTCTGCTGCAGGAGCGACAGCTCGCATTGCTGTCATTGTTCAAACAGGGGTAGGCTTTCTTAGTGGAGGACGGAGAGATTCAACAGCAGACGAGCGCGAGGACTGCTATGGAAGGGCAACTGTAGCGCTGACAAGAGCCATCGACCATACCTATATTGTCTCGCCTCTTGACATGGCAGGCATGATTGGAATGGCCCAGACAATAGGGGTTTACCATTACGGATACTTCACGTTGAAAGCCCGTGACATTCAGTACCATGGCCCTACACACTACCCCAGCGACAGATGTGCCATACTGGACTGGGGATTATCGGTGCCCTTTACTCCCCAAGATAAACCGCCCCTTGCTATTGCCATGATAGTGACCACCAATGGCACACGAGCGTGGAGACGATATCGGCTGGTAGTGGCATGCAGAGACAGGCTACGGCTTCCCCCTAATGTCCTCGCAGCGCTAGAGTCCCGCACACGTGACCATGTGCTGACGACCAGCGGATTTTTCCCCTGCTCAATTGATCGTGAGTACCTGTATGGTTACGCCGCGGATGGTTACAGATCTCCCCTCTGGCTGTGTGCAGCTTACAATGGGTCCCCAGCCCTCGTTCATCGACACAGAGGTCACAAGGTTTTCTTTCATGCTGGTATACAGGATCGACAACTTGTGGTAATCCCTGGTATCCATTACTTTGATGCCCATCGGTTGCAACCTGAGCTTTTGGCCACACTAGATCGCCAATTTGATCCAGGCACTATGAAACTTGCAAGCCCGGAGGGTGCAAGAGACACAGTGAGTGACCCATCCTCGGATGAAGAAGCAGCCTCTACCGATGGAGAAAGTGATCCAGAAGACCCTACCATCTCATGGTGTCCACCCATACCTGAAGCAGCCGAAGATCCCTCTGAGGACGAGATCTTGAGCGCAGCTGATAAGCTAGCAATGTTAATTGACAATATCCAACCTGACGGAAACCCTTTCTGCATACCAGAAAACCTTGGCGTTCTCCCGCCGCTATGGCTCCAGGCGAGACTGACGTTGTCCTTGATTGCCATCCAAGAAAAGTTTGCGCGCGTCTTGCTGAGTGTGGCCGGTGAACTGTGGTTGCGCGGGCAAGGTGCCAAGGAGGTGGAGGATGTCCTTAATCAAACAGCTAGGGCTCTCACAATTCGATTGGCAGAGAAGCTCGCCCAGGCGATGAGCTCGTTGATGAGATTGGCTGAATCCATGGTGACTCCAGAAACTGAATGCCTTTTGTATGCCACTTACTGGTTTCGGCCCATCCTGTCTGAACTCATTGGCTCAGCCCGCGAGAGCTCTGAAGTGAATCGGAGTCGAGCGCCGAGTGGCCCTGTGAAAGTCTTAGTCACAGATCGACCGCATCGGCGCACTACTGGGTTAGTGGACCTTACGAGTGGCGCCTCTGCCCTCTTGGCATGGTTTCCGGCTAGTTGGGCCAGTAAAATTGCTCCCAAACTCCTCGAGAATGCACAGAAACCTCAAGAAATCAACATCACGTGCCCGAAACGTTCCTATGACGAGACTCCCGTGGAAGGAGAAAAGCAGCTGCTCCAAGCAGTTAAATTTGTTGCTAAAAATTTGCCTGGTTTTCACCTGGGGTTGGATGAAGACTTTCAAATGGCTGGAAGCTTCCAGGAGCTCATCAATGGCTACACCACAGGGCTCGTTGAACCATGTATGCTGCGAGGTCTCCAACCCCTTGGATCGAATCGTACTACTCTTGAAGTGATTATTCCCTCTTCAGAAGGGCTTACCCCTGAAAAATGGAAAGAAACAGCCACACTGTGCCCACTTGACTGGCCTTCCAACTACAGTCTTTTACTATTGTGGCACATGAATGGGAGCCTTCATCAAACAGAGGCGCGACTCAGGAAGCAACTGTCACACAGCCACATGTTTGCTGAGTGGACAGTCCACCTCGACAGATTTGCGGAGCGAGCTTTATTCCAGCAACCAGCAGTCTATATAGCGGAACATGCCTTGCAAACCAACCTGCGGGAACGAAACTTCCCAGACAGGCGAGTCCGCCGCAGGGTCCCTCCGGAAGATCTGGATGAACATCGAAGGGCGCTCAGAGCGCTTCATCAGCGTGCTACTGCCCAGCAAGCAGTGAACCCAGTTTCATTTGGGCTCACCAATGAATGGTATGACACCATTACAGCAGACAAAAAACACCATTTGGAACATTTCACGAGAGGTATGACATGATCCCCAGCTCAACCCCCCAGTATCACACTTTCCTTCGTGTGTCCACCCCCTCTCCCCCTCCCCTTATCTTTTTCTGTTTCACTCTGGGCTTTCACCCTTTGGTTGGCTTTTGTTTCATCAATCACGGTGGTGGAAGATGACTTACGTGTCTAATTGGTTCATTTGTCACATCTACTTTAAGTGTACTGCTCATACCCAGTGTGTCTGTCCAAAGACGTGACAGGTGCACTGGTATGCAGCAGGAGACACAGTTTCCCCATTTATAATTGTTAGGTTCATCATGCGACACATGCCTGGCTCCAACCAACCCCGATCTCTCCATCAGTTGGGAGCCACAGTTGGCTGTGTGTGCGAGTGCCAGCTTAGGCATAACAGATCGGGCCGCATGGCTTCGTTAATACCCGTTTTCTGCACGAGCTGTCCCGTTGAGAGCTTAGCTTGTACTAAGGTTGCCTCTGCCATGAAGCCTAGTGCACGCACTCGCTTTCTCGCAGTCGTTGCCTGACAATCATCGATGGGTAAAGATGCTGTTGTTGTCCCCAGATGTAGTCTTGATGAGCCACCCACTCCCCCACCCCTTCCACCAACTAAGGCACTTGAATTCGCTGACTCATCCATAGGTTTTGCCATCCGCAGAGCTACATTAGGTGTTGGTGCCTTTTTCGTTCTTTTTCTGTTTGTGGTTACTGTTCCCTGCCTGACGTGACCCTCACTCCCCCTCGGATGTTCCTCCTTGGCGCCTTGGTCCAGGTTTTACTGGTCCCTCCCTCTGGGTATCGTTGCTTCCGGCGACGGCCTGGTTGCCTTGCCTCTGTGCTTGGAGTGATTGTTGTGCATTGATTTCCCCTCTTCATTGTGTCTCATGGCACTAAAGGCCTTTGGCCCTGTGTGGGGATCTTTCCCTCTACACCATGTTTCCTGTGTTGTTGGAGTGCTGTGTGCACCCTCACTGAGGTATTCATCATAGTATGATCCTTGGCCCCTTTTTTGAACTCCGCTAAGGCACGTTTGTACCCCTTCTGGTGCGGGTGTGTCCCTCTCCCTCTGTCCTCTGCTGCCTCCTGGCTCCTCTCCTCGCTCCTTCTGTGTGGCCGGTGTCGTTGTGTGTGTTTTGTTTTGGCCTCTCCCCCCTTTTGTGGTTTGCTTCCCCCCATGTTGGCAGGGTTCTCTTTGGTGGTTTTTGTGTCATCTGGTTCATCTGTTGCCTGGATACTGAGGTTACCGCTCTACATAATTGCTCTGTCATTTCACCTTAACTACATTGGTTGTATCTTTAGTAACTCTGAATTCGTTTGCGGTGGGGCAGATTCCTGTCACCGTCCCCCCCTCTCCGTTTTACCTCTTTTATGTCTTTTTGTGGCTTTGGGCTGTTTGATTCATGTGGCTTTTTCGTTGGCTGTCTGGGGAGGGCCCTTCTCGCTCTGTTTTGCTTCTGCGATTTCTCCGGGAGGGGCGGTAGATCCCCGGTAGAGCCATGGACCAGGCTGCACTGCAGTGAGCTCTACTGGCGCTGTCCAGTGGTGCTTCCTGCTGTTCAGTCTGGAGCGCCCTAGTGCAGCAAAGCCTGCCAACATGGATCGGTGCGCTGATGGGACGTAGTGATTCTGCTCATGGCTCACTCTAGGGGAGAGTGGCCCTATGTGAGATGCACTGCGAACCTCTGGAACATCTGATTTGCAGCAGTTTTTGCTGGGACGATGACACCTAGTGAATCCTGCTAGTCAATCTGGTGCTGGTACAGCGAACCTAGCCACCTCTTCAAGTTTGTGGCTTGAGCACGATTGCCTTGTGCGAGCGGCGCAATTGAGTACAGGTCGCTGAGTAGCAATCTTCCTTTGCTTAAGCCTACCCTCTGCACGAGTGTATTTTATTCATCTGCAATGACCTTACGGAGAGGATCCTTTTTATCTGCGGAGATCTTTCACCATTGGCACCGTTTCAGGTCCCCTTGGCTTCCTACGATATGACAGCATCTGTGATGAATTACAGTTATTGTCCTGCATGACCTACAGGCTGTCAATCCCTACCCCCCTTGAGGGGGGTATTGAGTCACATCACCACTGCGGCAGTATCTTACTACAGAGACTGGACTCCAACTTCACTTATCATCATAGGACCAACTTTGGCAATGAGAATGGCAACTGGTATGAGCTGTACTGTCAGCTATTCCTGCTTTGCCTACCTTTCAGAGAGCTGGAGTGACAGTCACGGTTGTATGGACGATGAGAATCTGGGTGGTCGTGTACTATAATATAGTTTTCGCTCTGCCGCACTTAATTAGCTTGCATGTTTTTGATGATGATACAGTGACTTAGGTCACTGTGTCCAAGGCAAATCTCAAGTTGATTGGTTTGGTTTTTGTTTGGGCCCGGCCCCGTTCTTTGTTGCTTCGCTGTTTTGCTTTTTGGCGAAACGCAAATCTGGCTGGGGGATTTGCGGGTCGTTGTTGTTTGCGTTTTTTGGTTTGTTTGTTTGTGTTGATGTGATGATTTGCCCGTGGTTTTGGACCACATGTGTCCCTTTTCTGAATGCTTTTCACCGCTTACGTTATTGTAAGGACCGTGCCTAGTGCGAATCGGCCAAACCGGAGGAAAAAAAAAAGTGCCTAGTGCGAATCGGCCAAACCGGAGGAAAAAAAAAACGAGAACGTGCCCCCAGTGGCTCCGTGAAAGTCGTAGTCACCAACCAGCCCTATTCTCGGCGCCACAACGGTGTAGACCTTGTCAGCGGAGTCTCGGCCCTACTGGCGTGGTTTCCTGCTAGCTGGGCTGGCAAGATTGCACCGTGCTTTACAGGGGAAGAAGGTGGCTCCATACCAGTCCCGCAAGAGTTTGCTTGTCCCCCATCGAGTTTTTGAAGGGCTGCAGAGGATGGAAATATACACTTCCGTGCATATTAGTTGCATGTGCTACATTTCTTACCTGAAGCTGACAAGGTGGCTACAATATGATGTTCGTGATGGTTTATTTGCACACAGCGTTGGAAATGATGCAGAATGGTTTGAGAACTGCATGATGTTTTATTTCATCAACTTTGTGGATCAGAATGATGTTTTTGGAAAAGAATTCATTTGCCTCAGATGTTATCTGGATAGCAAATGAATTCGGGAGTACTTTTGATGTGGACGAGTTTGAGGTCAACTTTGTCGTCGTTTTTCAACATGCGTTTTTCAACAACAACTCCCACTGAATTTTCGTTTTTTCCGAGCTGCATTTTATTTCTGGAAGCTGTGAGAATGTTTGAAGATGTTTTGGACGTTTTTGGAATTTGTCAACAAGATGCGAATGGACAACGTTTATTTTTGGAATGTGATGGTGAATTCAAACATATTGAATTCACCCAACATGGTGGTGAGAAGTTTGAGAAGAACGTTTATTTTTGTGCATGCCGCCGCTGCCACTTCAACAGCACGGAACAGCTGAAACAGGAGAAGACCAAACTATGCATGTTGAGGAACCGAGAGTGTTGCAGTGAAGCCGTCGTGAATTTGGGTTGTTTTTTTGTTTATACGCTCGACGCGGAGTTAAGCCGACCCAATTCGACGCAAGTGTAAGTAGACGCGATGATGCCAGGAAGTGTCCAGGGACAAGGACCTAATGGCCAAGGTAGTGCGCTAGGATGAACTCACTGCATGTAGGACCAGTAGGGTCACCAACGATGAATAGAATGGAAGGAGGAGGTAAGTAAGGAGTAGAAAGAAACACAGGTGCTGCAGGTAATTCGCCCACAGGTACTGCGATGCAAGGAAACACACAAGCAGCAGTAGAACTGGGACAGCAGCGACACAAGCAGCTCCGGGCTTAGTTGGTCAAGCTGGAACCTTAGTTGGCTCTGGACAGATGCTCCCTCCTGCAATGAATGTTTTGGGGTCATACGGACCGATGCATGGTAGTTTAATGGATCCACGAAATTATAGTCAGAATCAGGGTTTTCTTGGATGTCAAGGTCATGGATGTAGTGGTTGTACTGGGGAGGACCACTTTTTGGAGTCCAAAAAGCCAATGTGTTTACGGCCCCGAGAATGAGATTGCTGCAGTGACCTTTTTTGCGAAAAATGGCGCAGCTTTAACAAAAAGCAATACTCTTGCAAGTGTAACGGAATGGCAGGATTCCGGGGAACACGGTTGCTGATTGAAGGTCTCTAACCCCGCCTGCATGTTGCCAATCTTTGCCAAAGCACCATGTTGTTTGGAATTGTTTGGGTGTTGTTGTCGCAGGCTTTCGCAACATGGCGTCGGTGAGGTGCTGATTCCGCTGCGACATTGCTTGCGGGATGCTTCTTTCTGTGTCTGCGTTGGCAGTGGATCGTTTTGTCACGATTGGGCGTCGCACTGCTCAGTTTTGTTTTGGTCTCTTGATGCGTTGTTTGTTTTTGGGCTCCCCCCCTTTCGCCCCCCTAGACTCCTAACGCGGCAACTTTGCGGGTCGGGTTGTGTATGTCGCCCGGAGTTCAGTCATCCGGTTAAAGAATAATAGTATATATTTAAAACCGGATGATCCTTTGTTTACATTGGGGGAAGAGTTTCGATTTCATGACTCCAGCAGATTCCGTAAGAAGGCTGGAGATGCAAAACTTCGATTTTACCACAGTTTTGTGCCAGTTTTGATGTCTTTAGCTGCGGAGTCTTGCCGGAGTCGGGCGGAGTCGGTACACCTGCTGAAACCCCATTTACAATGGGGAAAGGGTTGAAAGAGTTCCAACTTTGTGACTCCAGACGACTCCGCAAGAAACCGCAAGATGCGCAAGATGATGTCACTGAACTGTTCGATTTGTTTGATGCCCATTTTTGGGGTTGGAAAGGTATATAGAATTTGGACTCGCCAAAGGCGGTCCTCCCCAGTTGCGTTGAAAGCTTGCTGCTTAAACAAAACCCAACTTTGATTTATTTGCGTAATGTAAAGAGCTTCGTCGTGTTTCGAGCAGGTCGCAAGGTTCCACACTGCCAAAAATGGGATTGCCACGCGCTACCGCTTTTCGCTTTGGACAGGGCCATTTCGAGGCTGTTTTCAATTTCTATTTTAATAGCAGGCGAGACCAAAAACGGGCGCGCCAAATCCACCCGTTGGAGCGTGTGGCAATCCTGTTTTTGGGGTTGCGACATGACGCTCGGAACGCACCCAGCTGCTTCAAAAGTTCGCCAGAAACCATGAACCACAAAAGGCAGGAAGGATGACACAAACATCCACGTGCTGAACTGGGGAGGACCACTTTTTGGAGTCCAAAAAGCCAATGTGTTTACGGCCCCGAAAATGAGATTGCTGCAGTGACCTTTTTTGCGAAAAATGGCGCAGCTTTAACAAAAAGCAATACTCTTGCAAGTGTAACGGAATGGCAGGATTCCGGGGAACACGGTTGCTGATTGAAGGTCTCTAGCCCCGCCTGCATGTTGCCAATCTTTGCCAAAGCACCATGTTGTTTGGAATTGTTTGGGTGTTGTTGTCGCAGGCTTTCGCAACATGGCGTCGGTGAGGTGCTGATTCCGCTGCGACATTGCTTGCGGGATGCTTCTTTCTGTGTCTGCGTTGGCAGTGGATCGTTTTGTCACGATTGGGCGTCGCACTGCTCAGTTTTGTTTTGGTCTCTTGATGCGTTGTTTGTTTTTGGGCTCCCCCCCTTCGCCCCCCTAGACTCCTAACGCGGCAACTTTGCGGGTCGGGTTGTGTATGTCGCCCGGAGTTCAGTATCATCTGGTTAAAGAATAATAGTATATATTTAAAACCGCATAAATCCTTTGTTTACATTGGGGGAAGAGTTTCGATTTTCATGACTCCACCATCCGTAAGGAGGCTGGAGATGCAAAACTTCCGTTTTACCACAGTTTTGTGCCAGTTTTGATGTCTTTAGCTGCGGAGTCTTACCGGAGTCGGGCGGAGTCGGTACACCTGCTGGAACCCATTTACAATGGGGAAAGAGTTGAAAGAGTTCCAACTTTGTGACTCCAGACGACTCCGAAGAAACCGCAAGATGCGCAAGATGATGTCACTGAACTGTTCGATTTGTTTGATGCCCATTTTTAGGGTTGGAAAGGTATATAGAATTTGGACTCCCAAAGGCGGTCCTCCCCAGTTGCGTTGAAAGCTTGCTTCTTAAACAAAACCCAACTTTGATTTATTTGCGTAATGTAAATAGCTTCGTCGTCGAGCAGGTCGCAAGGTTCGACACTGCCAAAAATGGGATTGCCACGCGCTACCGCGTTTCGCTTTGGACAGAGCTATTTCGAGGCTGTTTTCAATTTCTATTTTAATAGCAGGCGAGACCAAAAACGGGCGCGCCAAATCCACCTGTTGGAGCGTGTGGCAATCCTGTTTTTGGGGTTGCGACGTGACGCTCGGAACGCACCCAGCTGCTTCAAAAGTTCGCCAGAAACCATGAAACCACAAAAAGGCAGGAAGGATGACACAAACATCCACGTGCTGAACTGGGGAGGACCACTTCTTGGAGTCCAAAAAGCCAATGTGTTTACGGCCCCGAAAATGAGATTGCTGCAGTGACCTTTTTTGCGGAAAATTGCGCAGCTTTAACAAAAAGCAATACTCTTGCAAGTGTAACGGAATGGCAGGATTCCGGGGAACACGGTTGCTGATTGAAGGTCTCTATACCCCCGCCTGCATGTTGCCAATCTTTGCCAAAGTTTGGAGTTGTTTGGAATTGTTTGGGTGTTGTTGTCGCAGGCTTTCGCAACATGGCGTGGGTGAGGTGCTGATTCCGCTGCGACATTGCTGGCGGGATGCTTTTTCTGTGTTTGCGTTGGCAGTGGATCGTTTTGTCACGATTGGGCGTCGCACTGCTCAGTTTTGTTTTGGTCTCTTGATGCGTTGTTTGTTTTTGGGGTCCCCTCCTTCGCCCCCCTAGACTCCTAACGCGGCAACTTTGCGGGTCGGGTTGTGTATGGCGCCCGGAGTTCAGTATCATCCGGTTAAAGAATAATAGTATATATATTTAAAACCGGATGAATCCTTTGTTTACATTGGGGGAAGAGTTTCGATTTCATGACTCCAGCAGATTCCGTAAGAAGGTTGGAGATGCAAAACTTCGATTTTACCACAGTTTTGTGCCAGTTTTGATGTCTTTAGCTGCGGAGTCTTGCCGGAGTCGGGCGGAGTCGGTACACCTGCTGAAACCCCGTTTACAATGGGGAAAGGGTTGAAAGAGTTCCAACTTTGTGACTCCAGACGGCTCCGCAAGAAACCGCAAGATGCGCAAGATGATGTCACTGAACTGTTCGAATTTGTTTGATGCCCATTTTGGGGGTTGGAAAGGTATATAGAATTTGGACTCCGAAAGTCGGTCCTCCCCAGTTGCGTTGAAAGCTTGCTGCTTAAACAAAACTCAACTTTGATTTATTTGCGCAATGTAAAGAGCTTCGTGTTTCGAGCAGGTCGCACAGTTCCACACTGCCAAAAATGGGATTGCCACGCGCTACCGCTTTTCGCTTTGGACAGGGCCATTTCGAGGCCGTTTTTAATTTCTATTTTAATATCAGGCGAGACCAAAAACGGGCGCGCCAAATCCACGCGTTGGAGCGTGTGGCAATCCTGTTTTTGGGGTTGCGACATGACGCTCGGAACGCACCCAGCTGCTTCAAAAGTTCGCCAGAAACCATGAAACCACAAAAGGCAGGAAGGATGACACAAACATCCACGTGCTGAACTGGGGAGGACCACTTTTTGGAGTCCAAAAAGCCAATGTGTTTACGGCCCCGAAAATGAGATTGTTGCAGTGACCTTTTTGCGAAAAATGGCGCAGCTTTAACAAAAAGCAATACTCTTGCAAGTGTAACGGAATGGCAGGATTCCGGGGAACACGGTTGCTGATTGAAGGTCTCTAAGCCCCGCCTGCATGTTGCCAATCTTTGCCAAAGCACCATGTTGTTTGGAATTGTTTGGGTGTTGTTGTCGCAGGCTTTCGCAACATGGCGTCGGTGAGGTGCTGATTCCGCTGCGACATTGCTTGCGGGATGCTTCTTTCTGTGTCTGCGTTGGCAGTGGATCGTTTTGTCACGATTGGGCGTCGCACTGCTCAGTTTTGTTTTGGTCTCTTGATGCGTTGTTTGTTTTTGGGCTCCCCCCCTTCGCCCCCCTAGACTCCTAACGCGGCAACTTTGCGGGTCGGGTTTGTATGTCGCCCGGAGTTCAGTATCATCCGGTTAAAGAATAATAGTATATATTTAAAACCGGATGAATCCTTTGTTTACATTGGGGGAAGAGTTTCGATTTCATGACTCCAGCAGATTCCGTAAGAAGGCTAGAGATGCAAAACTTCGGTTTTACCACAGTTTTGTGCCAGTTTTGATGTCTTTAGCTGCGGAGTCTTGCCGGAGTCGGGCGGAGTCGGTACACCTGCTGAAACCCTATTTACAATGGGGAAAGCGTTGAAAGAGTTCCAACTTTGCGACTCCAGACGACTCCGCAAGAAACCGCAAGATGCGCAAGATGATGTCACTGAACTGTTCGATTTGTTTGATGCCCATTTTTGGGGTTGGAAAGGTATATAGAATTTGGACTCCCAAAGGCGGTCCTCCCCAGTTGCGTTGAAAGCTTGCTGCTTAAACAAAACCCAACTTTGATTTATTTGCGTAATGTAAAGAGCTTCGTGTTTCGAGCAGGTCGCAAGGTTCCACACTGCAAAAAATGGGATTGCCACGCGCAACCGCTTTTCGCTTTGGACAGGGCCATTTCGAGGCTGTTTTCAATTTCTATTTTAATAGCAGGCGAGACCAAAAACGGGCGCGCCAAATCCACCCGTTGGAGCGTGTGGCAATCCTGTTTTTAGGGTTGCGACATGACGCTCGGAACGCACCCAGCTGCTTCAAAAGTTCGCCAGAAACCATGAAACCACAAAAGGCAGGAAGGATGACACAAACATCCACGTGCTGAACTGGGGAGGACCACTTCTTGGAGTCCAAAAAGCCAATGTGTTTACGGCCCCGAAAATGAGATTGCTGCAGTGACCTTTTTTGCGAAAAATTGCGCAGCTTTAACAAAAAGCAATACTCTTGCAAGTGTAACGGAATGGCAGGATTCCGGGGAACACGGTTGCTGATTGAAGGTCTCTATACCCCCGCCTGCATGTTGCCAATCTTTGCCAAAGCACCATGTTGTTTGGAATTGTTTGGGTGTTGTTGTCGCAGGCTTTCGCAACATGGCGTCGGTGAGGTGCTGATTCCGCTGCGACATTGCTTGCGGGATGCTTCTTTCTGTGTCTGCGTTGGCAGTGGATCGTTTTGTCACGATTGGGCGTCGCACTGCTCAGTTTTGTTTTGGTCTCTTGATGCGTTGTTTGTTTTTGGGCTCCCCCCCTTCGCCCCCCTAGACTCCTAACGCGGCAACTTTGCGGGTCGGGTTGTGTATGTCGCCCGGAGTTCAGTATCATCCGGTTAAAGAATAATAGTATATATTTAAAACCGGATGAATCCTTTGTTTACATTGGGGGAAGAGTTTTGATTTCATGACTCCAGCAGATTCCGTAAGAAGGCTGGAGATGCAAAACTTCCGTTTTACCACAGTTTTGTGCCAGTTTTTGATGTCTTTAGCTGCGGAGTCTTGCCGGAGTCGGGCGGAGTCGGTACACCTGCTGGAACCCCATTTACAATGGGGAAAGAGTTGAAAGAGTTCCAACTTTGTGACTCCAGACGACTCCGCAAGAAACCGCAAGATGCGCAAGATGATGTCACTGAACTGTTCGATTTGTTTGATGCCCATTTTTGGGGTTGGAAAGGTATATAGAATTTGGACTCCCAAAGGCGGTCCTCCCCAGTTGCGTTGAAAGCTTGCTGCTTAAACAAAACCCAACTTTGATTTATTTGCGTAATGTAAAGAGCTTCGTCGTGTTTCGAGCAGGTCGCAAGGTTCCACACTGCCAAAAATGGGATTGCCACGCGCTACCGCTTTTCGCTTTGGACAGGGCCATTTCGAGGCTGTTTTCAATTTCTATTTTAATAGCAGGCGAGACCAAAAACGGGCGCGCCAAATCCACGCGTTGGAGCGTGTGGCAATCCTGTTTTTGGGGTTGCGACATGACGCTCGGAACGCACCCAGCTGCTTCAAAAGTTCGCCAGAAACCATGAAACCACAAAAGGCAGGAAGGATGACACAAACATCCACGTGCTGAACTGGGGAGGACCACTTTTTGGAGTCCAAAAAGCCAATGTGTTTACGGCCCCGAAAATGAGATTGCTGCAGTGACCTTTTTTGCGAAAAATGGCGCAGCTTTAACAAAAAGCAATACTCTTGCAAGTGTAACGGAATGGCAGGATTCCGGGGAACACGGTTGCTGATTGAAGGTCTCTAGCCCCGCCTGCATGTTGCCAATCTTTGCCAAAGCACCATGTTGTTTGGAATTGTTTGGGTGTTGTTGTCGCAGCCTTTCGCAACATGGCGTCGGTGAGGTGCTGATTCCGCTGCGACATTGCTTGCGGGATGCTTCTTTCTGTGTCTGCGTTGGCAATGGATCGTTTTGTCACGATTGGGCGTCGCACTGCTCAGTTTTGTTTTGGTCTCTTGATGCGTTGTTTGTTTTTGGGCTCCCCCCCTTCGCCCCCCTAGACTCCTAACGCGGCAACTTTGCGGGTCGGGTTGTGTATGTCGCCCGGAGTTCAGTATCATCCGGTTAAAGAATAATAGTATATATTTAAAACCGGATGAATCCTTTGTTTACATTGGGGGAAGAGTTTTGATTTCATGACTCCAGCAGATTCCGTAAGAAGGCTGGAGATGCAAAACTTCCGTTTTACCACAGTTTTGTGCCAGTTTTGATGTCTTTAGCTGCGGAGTCTTGCCGGAGTCGGGCGGAGTCGGTACACCTGCTGGAACCCCATTTACAATGGGGAAAGAGTTGAAAGAGTTCCAACTTTGTGACTCCAGACGACTCCGCAAGAAACCGCAAGATGCGCAAGATGATGTCACTGAACTGTTCGATTTGTTTGATGCCCATTTTTGGGGTTGGAAAGGTATATAGAATTTGGACTCGCAAAGGCGGTCCTCCCCAGTATGCCACTCCAACTGTACCTTGGGGCCTGTGGTCTGCACCACTGCAACTGTAGTTTCCCATGCTCTGCGAGGCAAAGGCTCCTGCAAGCCTCACGCACCTCTCATTCTGCCCGATCTCCCTGCAAGCACATGTCACAATCAAAACAACGACAACAATGAGGTTGGCTCGGAGCGGCATTGATAGCATGGGCGCTGTCCATTCTGAGACAGAACACTTTTATTACTGTGTTTCAAATGCAGGCTCTCTCTCTTTCAGTCAAATGTGACACGGACATGATCAAAAACGAAACTGCCGCAGGTTCGGTACGGCATTGACAGAATGGACGCTGCATAGCTTGGAATGACTGGTTCAGCAGTCAAAACCAACCAGGCTCTCTAACTCTACCACGCCTAGTTGGGGGCTCTCGCCAACTCTGCAGCTCCGCCTCAGGACAGCATTGCTCTGGCCCGGTATGAAAAACCTTTGAAACATGCTCCCTGCCTCCTTGGCTTCGACCAGGAGCTTCAAATCTGCGGTGGACAACATTTTGGCCGCCTGCAGGAACAACAGACTGGTGCACAGATTCGCCACTAACATTCAAACGCTTTATGGTCAACTAGACCCCTAGAAAAGATCCAAGCGATTCCACCGAAGGTTAAGAGAAACATCTGCTTGCCACCCAAACATCGGTGGCAATACTATGGGGGAATGCTGCCCATGTGGTCTTGGAGAACTACGCGTTTCAAGCTCCCAAATTAAGAACCTATATCTGGCCACCTTCAAACCACAATCAGCACACCAACATCCCGCACCGCTGCACCTACAACCCTTCAAGGCCAAGCCTGCGACCCCAAACAAGCGCACTGTGGCAACCGCGCGGTGTAGACTAACCAGCCCACAAGCAGCAAGGCCCCAAACAAAGCCCGGTGTCTAAACACAACCTACCGCCTACCGCCCTCACGGGTCTACCTACCGCCCGTCCAGGTCAAACCTACGGCCTCAAATCCCGGTGTTTAAGGTGTACCACACCCCTGGTGTTTAAGGTGAACCACACCGGTGTTTAAGGTGTACCACACCCCTGGTGTTTAAGATGAACCACACCGGTGTTTAAGGTGTACCACACCCTGGTGTTTAAGGTGAACCACACCGGTGTTTAAGGTGTACTAGGGAGGTCCTTTTGAGCGAAGCCGGTTTTGAGAAGGTTTTCCGGACCCAGAATTGGGTCCGTCGGAGGAAGCTGTTTTGTAGATGATTTGGTTTCTTGTTGGGGCAAGCGGGGTGCATATCGGTTGCTGCTTGAACCCAGTTGAAGGTAGCTTTTTATTATTTCGTTTCGTCTGGTGGCTTGATTGTTTGCTGCTAAAAGAAGGCGCATCAGCCTTTTGCAGCCTTAGGTGATTGCTTGAAGTGTTTCTTGCTGTTGCGGAGTTTGTGGGTTTTCGCGAAGGTGGCCGGCTTCCATTTGAATGATTGTATTGAATACTTTACTGCCCCTTGTTGGCCCCCCTTGCCCCTCTAGACTCCTACCGAAGTTTGCAGCCCAGAAAGAACATGAATTATGATCTTTTCAGTCAATCCCGTTATTAATTAATAGTATTAATTTAAAACGGGATGGAGTAAGAATCTGCTTAGGGAAAGATGTGGGAAGGTGAAGTATTGAAGGCTCTCTTACTCCGCCATCGTTTCGATATCGTGTCAATTACATTGGGTAATTGAATTAAAACATACCACGGAGTAGCGGAGTAGCGCGGAGTAGCGACGGATTGGTGAATGTTGCCTGGGTGGTGCTGCATTGCAATCGCCGCATTGGAGCAAGGGAACGGAGACAGCTGATACCACATGTGCGCTTTCAGGTTCCATTTCTGGGGCCGGAAAGTCAATTGAAATCAGGCTTCGCATGTGCGGGCCTCCTCTGTTCCAACTCTATATGCTTGTTGCTTAACTAAACGCAGTTGTCATTTTTTGTTCGTTGCAGGGGTCGGCCTTTGCTGTTAATTTTGCGATTTTGCGGTCTCATTTTTGGTACCGCCAGACGGTCCCAAAAATGAGACCGTGAAAGTGCTTTTCTTTTGTTTTTTTACTAAGCGGTGCATGCAGTCCCAAAAATGGGACCGCCAGGCGGTCCCATTTTTGGGACCGTGTTTAGGTTCATTTTTTGAAGTTTGTTGTGCAGTATCAAGGTTGCAGAAGCGCAACGATTTGGTTTCAATGAAGCTTTGTGGCGTATGGCGGCCGGAAGGGCAACTAGGGAGGTCCTTTTGAGCGAAGCCGGTTTCGAGAAGGTTTTCCGGACCCAGAATTGGGTCCGTCGGAGGAAGCTGTTTTGTAGATGATTTGGTTTCTTGTTGGGGCAAGCGGGGTGCATATCGGTTGCTGCTTGAACCCAGTTGAAGGTAGCTTTTTATTATTTCGTTTCGTCTGGTGGCTTGATTGTTTGCTGCTAAAAGAAGGCGCATCAACCTTTTGCAGCCTTATAGGTGATTGCTTGAAGTGTTTCTTGCTGTTGCGGAGTTTGGGTTTTCGCGCAGGTGGCCGGCTTCCATTTGAATGATTGTATTGAATACTTTACTGCCCCTTGTGGGCCCCCCTTGCCCCTCTAGACTCCTACCGAAGTTTTCAGCCCAGAAAGAACATGAATTATGATCTTTTCAGTCAATCCCATTATTAATTAATAGTATTATTTTAAAACGGGATGGAGTAAGAATCTGCTTAGGAAAGATGTGGGAAGGTGAAGTATTGAAGGCTCTCTTACTCCGCCATCGTTTCGATATCGTGTCAATTACATTGGGTAATTGAATTAAGACATACCACGGAGTAGCGGGAGTAGCGACGGATTGGTGAATGTTGCCTGGGTGGTGCTGCATTGCAATCGCCGCATTGGAGCTAGGGAACGGAGACAGCTGATGCCACATGTTGCGCTTTCATGTTCCATTTCTGGGGCCGGAAAGTCAATTGGAAATCAGGCTTTCGCATGTTGTGGCGGTCGGGCCTCCTCTGTTCCAACGCGATAGCTTGTTGCTTTAACTAAACGCCGTTGTCATTTTTGTTCTTTGGCAGGGGGGTCGGCCTGCTGTTAATTTTTGGCGATTTTTGCGGGTCTCATTTTTGGGTAACCGCCCAGACGGTCCCAAAAATGAGACCGTGAAATGCTTTTCTTTTGTTTTTGTAACTAAGCGTGCATGCCGTCCCAAAAATGGGACCGCCAGGCGGTCCCATTTTTGGGACCGGGTTTAGGTTCATTTTTTGAAGTTTGTTGTGCAGTATCAAGGTTGCAGAAGCGCAACGATTTGGTTTCAATGAAGCTTTGTGGCGTATGGCGGCCGGAAGGGCAACTAGGGAGGTCCTTTTGAGCGAAGCCGGTTTTGAGAAGGTTTTCCGGACCCAGAATTGGGTCCGTCGGAGGAAGCTGTTTTGTAGATGATTTTGTTTCTTGTTGGGGCAAGCGGGATGCATATCGGTTGCTGCTTGAACCCAGTTGAAGGTAGCTTTTTACAATTTCGTTTTGTCTGGTGGCTTGATTGTTTGCTGCTAAAAGAAGGCGCATCAGCCTTTTGCAGCCTTAGGTGATTGCTTGAGGTGTTTCTTGCTGTTGCGGAGTTTGTGGGTTTTCGCGCAGGTGGCCGGCTTCCATTTGAATGATTGTATTGAATACTTTACTAACTCCCCCTTGTTGGCCCCCTTGCCCTCTAGAACTCCTACCGAAGTTTTGCAGTCCCAAACGAACATGAATTATGATCTTTTCAGTCAATCCCGTTATTAATTAATAGTATTAATTTAAAACGGGATGGAGTAAGAATCTGCTTAGGAAAGATGTGGGAAGGAGAAGTATTGAAGGCTCTCTTACTCCGCCATCGTTTCGATATCGTGTCAATTACATTGGGTAATTGAATTAAGACATACCACGGAGTAGCGGAGTAGCCGGAGTAGCGACGGATTGGTGAATGTTGCCTGGGTGGTGCTGCATTGCAATCGCCGCATTGGAGCAAGGGAACGGAGACAGCTGATACCACATGTGCGCTTTCAGGTTCCATTTCTGGGGCCGGAAGGTCAATTGAAATCAGGCTTCGCATGTGCGGGCCTCCTCTGTTCCAACTCTATATGCTTGTTGCTTAACTAAACGCAGTTGTCATTTTTTGTTCGTTGCAGGGGTCGGCCTTTGCTGTTAATTTTGCGATTTTGCGGTCTCATTTTTGGTCCCGCCAGACGGTCCCAAAAATGAGACCGTGAAAGTGCTTTTCTTTTGTTTTTTTACTAAGCGGTGCATGCGGTCCCAAAAATGGGACCGCCAGGCGGTCCCATTTTTGGGACCGTGTTTAGGTTCATTTTTCGAAGTTTGTTGTACAGTATCAAGGTTGCAGAAGCGCAACGATTTGGTTTCAATGAAGCTTTGTGGCGTATGGCGGCCGGAAGGGCAACTAGGGAGGTCCTTTTGAGTGAAGCCGGTTTTGAGAAGGTTTTCCGGACCCAGAATTGGGTCCGTCGGAGGAAGCTGTTTTGTAGATGATTTGGTTTCTTGTTGGGGCAAGCGGGGTGCATATCGGTTGCTGCTTGAACCCAGTTGAAGGTAGCTTTTTATTATTTCGTTTCGTCTGGTGGCTTGATTGTTTGTTTGCTGCTAAAAGAAGGCGCATCAGCCTTTTGCAGCCTTAGGTGATTGCTTGAAGTGTTTCTTGCTGTTGCGGAGTTTGTGGGTTTTCGCGAAGGTGGCCGGCTTCCATTTGAATGATTGTATTGAATACTTTACTGCCCCTTGTTGGCCCCCTTGCCCCTCTAGACTCCTACCGAAGTTTGCAGCCCAGAAAGAACATGAATTATGATCTTTTCAGTCAATCCCGTTATTAATTAATAGTATTAATTTAAAACGGGATGGAGTAAGAATCTGCTTAGGGAAAGATGTGGCAAGGTGAAGTATTGAAGGCTCTCTTACTCCGCCATCGTTTCGATATCGTGTCAATTACATTGGGTAATTGAATTAAAACATACCACGGAGTAGCGGAGTAGGCGGAGTAGCGACGGATTGGTGAAGGTTGCCTGGGTGGTGCTGCATTGCAATCGCCGCATTGGAGCAAGGGAACGGAGACAGCTGATACCACATGTGCGCTTTCAGGTTCCATTTCTGGGGCCGGAAAGTCAATTGAAATCAGGCTTCGCATGTGCGGGCCTCCCCTGTTCCAACTCTATATGCTTGTTGCTTAAGTAAACGCAGTTGTCATTTTTTGTTCGTTGCACGGGTCGGCCTTTTCTGTTGATTTTGCGATTTTGCGGTCTCATTTTTGGTACCGCCAGACGGTCCCAAAAATGAGACCGTGAAAGAGCTTTTCTTTTGTTTTTTTACTAAGCGGTGCATGCGGTCCCAAAAATGGGACCGCCAGGCGGTCCCATTTTTGGGACCGTGTTTAGGTTCATTTTTCGAAGTTTGTTGTACAGTATCAAGGTTGCAGAAGCGCAACGATTTGGTTTCAATGAAGCTTTGTGGCGTATGGCGGCCGGAAGGGCAACTAGGGAGGTCCTTTTGAGCGAAGCCGGTTTTGAGAAGGTTTTCCGGACCCAGAATTGGGTCCGTCGGAGGAAGCTGTTTTGTAGATGATTTGGTTTCTTGTTGGGGCAAGCGGGGTGCATATCGATTGCTGCTTGAACCCAGTTGAAGGTAGCTTTTTATTATTTCGTTTCGTCTGGTGGCTTGATTGTTTGCTGCTGAAAGAAGGCGCATCAGCCTTTTGCAGCCTTAGGTGATTGCTTGAAGTGTTTCTTGCTGTTGAGAGTTTGTGGGTTTTCGCGAAGGTGGCGGCTTCCATTTGAATGATTGTATTGAATACTTTACTGCCCCTTGTTGGCCCTCCTTGCCCCTCTAGACTCCTACCGAAGTTTGCAGCCCAGAAAGAACATAAATAATGATCTTTCCAGTCAATCCCGTTATTAATTAATAGTATTAATTTAAAACGGGATGGAGTAAGAATCTGCTAGGGAAAGATGTGGGAAGGTGAAGTGTTGAAAGGCTCTCTTACTCCGTTATCGTTTCGATGTCGTGTCAATTACATTGGGTAATTGAATTAAAACATACCACGGAGTAGCGGAGTAGCGCGGAGTAGCGACGGATTGGTGAATGTTGCCTGGGTGGTGCTGCATTGCAATTGCCGCATTGGAGCTAGGGAACGGAGACAGCTGATACCACATGTGCGCTTTCAGGTTCCATTTCTGGGGCCGGAAAGTCAATTGAAATCAGGCTTCGCATGTGCGGGCCTCCTCTGTGATCCCAATTCCTGGGCAGACGAATGCAGAAGGTGGAGCACTTATGCGAAACCTGCTCACCGAATTCCTCCGTGGGTTCCCTCTGCGCATATTGATCTTCCTGCTCGATATGGTGTTGCCTCAACTGGATGCGTACCATGCAGGTCGTCAACTACAACACTTGCACCCTTGGACGAGTGTATTGTTGGCACAACGACAAGAGCGAGGTCATCCGGGAGTTGAACTGGTGGTCCGATACGGCTATGAGGCCTTTGCAGGATTTCATGTGATGCAATTGATCACTGACTGCAATCCTCTTTTGCTTTTCAGTGACCCGAAGGCGGTTCCTTCCGCGTCACCATGGAGTCTGTGCCAACATGGTAGCTTGGGAAGCATGGAAGCCAATGTGATGGCAGGGAGAGCCTTGTTTGGGCGCTTCCAGCTCCCAGAGGGCCCGCGTCGATGTGCCATCTTCATAGTCCAAGAAAAAGTAATGCAAGGTACGAGTCGTGCTGCTGACTCCCGGGCATACCGGCGAATTGCCCCGAAATCCCTTGAGCTAGTCCTGGTCTCCAAGTCAGTTGCGTTTGCATTTTGTGGCCGCCTCCTAGTGCAACAGCCAACGGAAGTGGAATACTTTGACCCCGAACGAGACTGGCCGAAGCCCATTGTCTTTCATGCAAGCTTTTCAGTTGTGATGGAGGAAATGGCTTTCCTTGGTGACACAAGAAGCAGATGTGAATTGCTGGTTTTCGCACAGGCAAACCCGGCACGCCTCCCGCTGACGATGGGCATCTTGCAGCCCAACATCCCAGTGCGAAGAATGATGAGCGAACGCCGTACGAAGCTGACGGACGCATTGGTCCGAGTGCTCTGTCGATTACTGACACCTATTGGAGTTGCCATCCCTGGCCCGCATGATGAATATATGCGTGATAGCCTACTCCCATTGGCTGCGCATGGGGATGGGCACGTCCTTACAGTAGCAGTAGCATTGCTCCTGGCGATCCTCACTGGCCGCTCTGACCTGTGCATTGCAGGCGTTTTTGGTGCCGGTAAGACACGTTCGTTGGCGGTTTTGCTAATTGCCCTCAGCTGCGAGCTCAGTGATTTCTATGCCATAGTGTACACTGCCAAATTGCGCGGAATAAGGGGGAAATAAAAAAAAAAAGGAAATAAGAAATGACATTAGGGAAATAAGGTTTTGGGGTATATGCCTGGATTGGTACCAGCCCTCAGAGCAAAATCAAGAAATTTACGCTTGAAAATGACAATGTTGCATACGTAGAAAGTGTTTTTTATGCTAAAAAATGCTGCTTTTGAGCCAAAAATGGTCAAAACATGCATCATGTCACTTCAATTCTTCCATTTTTTGGCTTTATCCAACTCTGGAGTCACATTTTTGTGAGTAAAAATAGCCCTGTTGCATACGTAGAAAACTGTTTTTTTGCTGCAAAATGGCAAAAAATGCATCATTTTGGGCTGATTTTTTCATTTTTTCATGTATTGTGTGTGATTGTGTGAGTATATTTTCAAAATCAACTTGCCAAAGATGGAAATTTATCATGAAACAACTGTTTTTTTGACTTCAAAAACCTGAAAATGGCATTGAACAGTGCTTTTTGAGTAACATAAGTGACCTTGGGACCTGGAATAACATAACATTCCCCTCATTCCCCTTGCAATTTCCTCTACAAAGTTATAGAGGACCGTATTGCCCAGTGTCAACATTTGCAATTTTATACAGGACCTTAGCAATTGGTGTAAGTGTCAGCAATTCTATAAAGATTCCATGTTGAAAACAGATGCTGAAAACTTGGAGCAAGAGCAACTGGAGTATTCAGGTCAGCTGTCAATTGCGCGGAATACGGGGGAAATAAAAAAAAAGGAAATAAGGAAAACATAGGGCTGTCAATAGGCTGTCAATGTCAATGAATGAGACTTGGGGACTTGGGGGGCCCAGCAATTCTATAAAGATTCCATGTTGAAAACAGATGCTGAAAACTTGGAGCAAGAGGAACTGGAGTATTCAGGTCAGCTGTCAGAATCTGTGCTCCTTTTTTGGCTGCTTTCCTTGCCAAATTCATGGTGCATGCGGTGGCCCCCTGCAAAGTCAGGGGGCCACCAACGACTCCAGCGCGCCAAAGGCGTGGATAATATATAGTTTTTTTTTTTCCTTGCCTCCCTCTGTCAAAGGGTGCCCCCCATAAGGGGGGCACCCATGGCCTCTACTACTGCAAGGACTACGAGGGTGAGGCGCGTGTGGCTTGTGTGTGTTGTTGTGGGGGTGGGCCAAAGAGCCCACCCCCGTTACAGCCCGTGAGGTGGTGTGCCCACTGAACCACGGATGTCATTGGGGGGCTGATAGCTTAGAAAAGACTTGGGAGCCTCGGAGCCGAGCGTGGGGATTCCATCTTGCAATGCTACCGAGCCTTTGCTACCCAGGGACTTGGAGTAACACCGGACCTGAAACAGCCTGAAACTGTGAAGTAGTGGGCGGCGCCAGTGGGTGGCATGGCATTGTTGTCCATGGTTTTTTCTCATTAGACCTCCAAGGGCCCAACAGCCCAACACAAGCCCAAGTGCCAAATTGCGTTGCGCGGAAAAATACAGGGGAAATAAAAAAAAGGAAATACGGAAAAACATAGGGCTGACGGCTGACGGCTGACTGACTGTCAGACTGTCAGTGAAGTCAATGATGTCAATGAATGAGACTTGGGGGCGGGTGAGAGAAGACTTTGAATCCACTTAGTAACACTAAACACTCAATCACTCAGCCAGCCTTTCAGAGCAGCAGTTCATTGCATAATTTGATGATTCCAAACTCTGTGACAGACATTGAGGATTCAAACACAGTCACATGTCACAAGTCACAAGAGTCACAACTCACAACTCACAACATGTCATGATGATCATGATGACAATGACAAGTGACAAGTGACAAGTTGACAAGTAGAGTTTTGTTGAATTCGACTGTTGACTGGCAATTTCCATTCAATTCCATCAGTTCAATGATCAATGGTCCAATTGGCTCAATGGCATGTCTTGTATTGCCAATCTCCATGCCATGCCGTGATCTCTCTTCTTTGGATATTGGTGTGAAACTCAGGATTGAGGATTGTTGAGGATACCATGATACCATGACTATGACCATTCATTGCATGTCTCAGTAATAAACATCTACATGACATGACATGGAGAGACTGCGAATCGTTTAAAGCAGTTAGGCAGTTATATATAATTATAATATAATTATAATAGTTGTTGCCGTCGCTGCTACTTGGATAACTGTGGCTGCTACTACATTTGGTTATTATAAAACCCAAACCCGACTTCACAGAAGGGTTGAGTTGTGTCACATGTAGAATCATGTAGAATGTAGAATCATACAGAACCTACTAACCTACTCAACTCCTATACCCAGGTCCCAGGTTCCACCTGGTCATGTGGTGATTCATGATTCCAAACCTTCCTCTGTCATGCCCAGGCTTGGACTTCGTTACTCGTCCTTGACTCCCTGATTCGCTGGTCTGGGACACTCAGTGACTCAGGTTCTTGAATCTTCAAGCTGGTTTACATGACATGACATGACATGACAGGACATGTCCTGATCTTTCATGATGAGTTGTGCCAACTGAACATTTCAGTTTTTCAAGTGACCACTTAGATAACTGTGGTGGACTTTCTCCCGAAGGGATTAAAATTAAGGGATACTAATACAGGGATATATAAATCTTTATTGTCAATGCTTGCAGAAACCAACATGTTTGCAGGTTCCACCTGGTCATGTGGTGATTCATGATTCCAAACCTTCCTCTGTCATGCCCAGGCTTGGACTTCGTTACTCGTCCTTGACTCCCTGATTCGCTGGTCTCGGACACTTAGTGACTCAGGTTCTTGAATCTTCAAGCTGGTTTACATGACATGACATGACAGGACATGTCACGTCCTGATCTTTCATGATGAGTTGTGGCAGTGCCAACTGAACTTGAACTGAACATTTCAGTTTTTCAAGTGACCACTTAGGCTGCTACAGATATGGACTTTCTCCCGAAGGGATATATAAATCTTTATTGTCAATGCCAATTCCAATGCTTGCAGAGACCAACATGTTTGCAGGTTCCACCTGGTCACGTGGTGATTCATGATTCCAAACCGTCCTCTGTCATGCCCAGGCTTGGACTTCGTTACTCGTCCTTGACTCCCTGATTCGCTGGTCTGGGACACTCAGTGACTCAGGTTCTTGAATCTTCAAGCTGGTTTACATGACATGACATGACATGACATGACAGGACTGGACATGTCCTGATCTTTCATGATGAGTTGTGCCAACTGAACATTTCAGTTTTTCAAGTGACCACTTAGGTAACTGTGGTTGCTACAGATTCTACAGATATGGACTTTCTCCCGAAGGGATATGATAAGGGATATATAAATCTTTATTGTCAATGCCAATGCTTGCAGAGACCAACATGTTTGCAGGTTCCACCTGGTCACGTGGTGATTCATGATTCCAAACCGTCCTCTGTCATGCCCAGGCTTGGACTTCGTTACTCGTCCTTGACTCCCTGATTCGCTGGTCTGGGACACTCAGTGACTCAGGTTCTTGAATCTTCAAGCTGGTTTACATGACATGACATGACATGACAGGACATGTCCTGATCTTTCATGATGAGTTGTGCCAACTGAACATTTCAGTTTTCCAAGTGACCACTTAGATAACTGTGGTTGCTACAGATATGGACTTTCTCCCGAAGGGATTAAGGGGATATATAAATCTTTATTGTCAATGCTTGCAGAAACCACTCACCATGTTTGGTTGTCGCACTCATGTACACTTGAACCTTGAACCATCATGATTCTTCAGATCCTGCAGCTGCTTTGTCAGACACTGGTGTTGTTGGCATGCTTTCACACTACGGGCGCTACCAACAACCACAAGATGGTTTGACTTGACATTGGTAAAGACTCAAGACCCATTGGTTGTTGAACCGCTGAAAATATGATTTGAGACGACCAAGCCCTTCTGGTAAACATACAAAAAAACTAGTGAACCTGACAGACACATTGCTTGAAGTCCCATTGACCGCCGAAGTCCCACCGCCATGCAGCCCGCTGACGAAGACGGCGAGTCGAACATACAGTGCAATGTCCTGTACTTGAATGAAGGGCAAAAATATCCACCACTTCCCGTGGACGGACTTTGGACATACCCCAAGCAGACGAACTTCTCTGACATACAGAATGAGTGTCTCCAAGTCGGATGCGGACCAATGCGAATATCAGCTGTTTGCCTATGGCTGAGGGAAGTGCGGGACCGCACTGTCGATGCCCCAGGACCGGATCCACGGGACGTCGGCGAAGGCGAAGGTGAAGCCGTGCGGTCCCAGTCGGCAGCTGCGGTGCCGGAGCCGCCGGAGCCGCCGGAGCCAGATCCGGATCCTTTGAACCCCACCATGCCTGAGGAGCAGATTGCCAGGTTAGACCATCGGCTACGTTTCCTTGTGGAGGATTTCGAGTCAGGCTTCCGTTCCCTGAACCATCCGAAGCCCTTCCAGGCTGCAAAGAGTTTGGCTTCCGAACGATTGGAATTGATGGTGGCTGAGGACATGCAGAAGGTGAAACGTCAGCGGCGCTGCTGAGTCAGCGGTCAGCGTCTTGGAAAGGCTGATCGGCTGATCCTCCAGTTTGGGAACTCTGAGAAAACAGGCAGTTTTCTTTGCAATCAATGCAGCAGTGGCTGGGCTGGGGCCTGCCTGGGGCCCTGGGCCTTGGGGCCTTGGGGCAATGTTTTTCAATTGGCAATGTTTTTCAATTGGTTCGGCCGGCCTCACTGATGGTGGTCAATGGTGGTGGCAGCCGGCCCGGCAGCGGCATGATGCAATTTTTATGGGAACTGTAACTGAACTGAACTGGACTGGATTCGAGTGACTACTGTACTGGATTGGTAGATTTTGTGCAACTCCCATTGGCAAAAGACCAAAGTTTCACAGTTTCACCTCACCTCATTTTTGACAAAATTAACAGGCACTGCGGCACCACAGGCCACAGGTCACAGGTTCGGAGTTCATAGATGTCCTTTTCCCATTGGTTGGTTGGAAGTTGATTAATTAAATTACCTCTTTAACTTTAACAACACAGGTAACCTTAACCAGGTATCTCAAGTAACTCAGCCAGCTAAATGATGATAGATGCCAAACTGGCAGCCAAAAGGACATTGTTGCTCTTCGGCCTTTGCAAGCCAATCTATCGAGATTCCAAATTCCAAGTTGAGTGCCGCTGAAAACTTGGAGCAAGAACAGCTGGAGTCTGGAGTAACTGCAGACTGGTGACTGGAGTAACGGAATATTCAGGTCAGCTGTCAATGAATGAGACTTTGACTTGGGACTTGGGACTCGGGGACCTGACCTGGGGAATGGGGAATCAGAGTGACTTGGTGACTTGGTGTCTACATATAGAAATTTATGTTCATATGAAGTTCAT
>CAMXCT020002714.1:77500-89203 GCA_947184155.2 Cladocopium goreaui | reverse complement strand
TCTCCCTTTTCTTACTCCATTTTACTTTCCTACTCATTCTACTCTCTCCGTTGCTGTTTCTGTCTAGGCTTTAGAACCTTCAGGTGCTTTGGGGCCATAAACATTACCGAGTCCATCATCCGGGTCACCAGCATTTTGGGACGGAGAGGATAGTTTTTCTCCTCTTTCCTTTCTTTCCTTACTTGTTCCTCTAGTTTTTCCCAATGCTTTCTTCGCTTCTCTCCTCATTAATTACTGTTGTTCTCTCTGGGTGCTTCTGGACCCTGGACTCCTGATTCTTCTCGTCTCCCATTTGTGTCCGTGTTTGTTCCCCTTGTTCTCTCCAAGTTGTATCCTTCATTCCCTTCCCATTGCCATTCTTCTACCAGGCTGCTTTGGGAAGAATGGATTTCCTGGTCTTTGTTTCTCCCTACTTGCCTTCCTTTGTGGAAGTCTGTGTGATTTGGGACGAAACCATACGAAACCCATTATCCGTTACTCCGTTACGTTCCCTTACCCTGGGTCCCTACCATATGTTACCCTACTTGCCTTTCTACTAGTCCCCAACTTGTCTCCTTATCATCTCTCCACTACCGTGCTTCTTTCCAGGTCTCCAGCATTTGGGACGGAGAAGAGAGCTTTTATCCTCTTTCCTTTCTTTCATTACTTGTTGCTCTAGTCTTTCCCATTGCCTTCTTCACTTCTCTCCTCACTACCGTTGTTCTCTTTAGGTGCTTTTGGGACCCAAGATTCTCCTTGTCTCCCACGTGTGTCTAGGCTTTAGGACCTCTAGGTGCTTTGGGGCAATAAACATTCCCGAGTCCTTCATTTGTGTTGCAGTCCTCCTCTCTCCATTCCTTTTGTCCATCCCTGTTACTGTTCTTCTTCCTGGATGCTTCTGGGCACAGGATACTCTTTGTCTCTTCGTCTCCCATTTGTTTCCGTGTTCGTTCCCCTTGTTGTCTCAAACTTGTTTCCGTACTTCTCTATCTATTGCTATTCTTTTCTCTGGGTACGTTTGGGACACAAAGTTCTCCTTGTTTTCCACCTGTTTCCGTGCTTGTCTCCCTTGTTGGCTCCTACTCCCTGCCTGAGTTCTCTTTCTCTGGGTGCTTGATGGCAGCGGATTCTTCTTGTCTGTCATTTGTTTCCATGCTTAGCTGCTTGTCTCCTTGTTTGTTCTACTACTCCCCCCCCCGCGCTCAGTGTTCTTCGTTTGGTTGCTTTGGGTACAGGACTCTCCTTGTGTCCCATCTGTTTCCGCGCCCGTCTCTCTGCTTGTTCCCAACTTGTTTTGACACTTCTCTCTTCATTGCTGTTGTTCTCTCTGGGTGCTTCCGGCGCACAGGATGCTCCTTGTCCCTTGTCTGTTTCCGTACTTGTCGTCCTTGTTGTCTCCATTTCGTGCCCTTCTTTCTTTCTTTCTTTCTGTCTTTCTTTCTTTCTTTCTTTCTTTTCTGTCTTTTTTTCTTTCTTTCTTTCTCTCTCTCTCTCTCTTGCTGTTCTTCTTTCTAGGTGCTTGTTGGGACCCCTGATTCTTCTCGTCTGCCATCTGTTTCCGTACGTGTCTTCCTTGTTCTCTCCAAGTCGTATACTTGTCTCCCTTGTTCTCTCCAAGTTGTATCCTTAATTCCCTCCCCATTGCTATTCTTCTCTCAGGCTGCTTTGGGAAGAATGTTTCTCCCTACTTGTCTTCCTTCGTATAAGTCTCCTTGCTTGTCTCTCAATTGATGTGCTTGTCTCTGTGTGCTTTGGGACGAAACCTATTATCCATTACATTCCCTTACCCTCGGTTACTACCACATGTTACCCTACTTGCCTTCCTACTTGTTTCCAACTTATCTCCTTATCATCTCTCCACTACCGTCCTTCTTTCCGGGTCTGCAGCATGTGGCACGGAGAGCAAGGTTTCTTTCCTCTTCCCTTTCTTTCCTTACTTGTTCATCTATTCTTTCCCAGTGCTTTCTTCCCCCTCATTACAGTTGTTATCTCTGGGTGCTTTTGGGACCCAAGATTCTCCTTGCCTCCCATGTGTTCCAATTTGTGTCCTTATTCAGCCAATTTTTCTCCCTTTTCTTACTCCATTTTACTTTCCTACTCATTCTACTCTCTCCGTTGCTGTTTCTGTCTTGGCTTTAGAACCTTCAGGTGCTTTGGGGCCATAAACATTACCGAGTCCATCATTTATGTCCCTTCCGTCACCTTGTTGCAGTGCTCCTCTTTCCATTCCTTGTTGTCCCTCCCTGTTACTGTTATTCTTCCTGGGTGCTTCTGGGCACAGGATACTCTTCGTGGTGCTCGATGGCAAAGGATTCTTCTTGCCTCCCATTTGTTTCCATACTTGTCTCCTTGTCTGTTCCCAACTTGTTTCTTTATTTTTCTATCTCCATTGCGATTCTTCTCTCCGGGTGCTTTTGGTCAAAGGAATCTCCTCGTCTCCCGTTCCTCTCTCTCCATTGCTCAGTGTTCTTCGTTCTGGTGGCTTTGGGGACAGGACTCAAGTCTCATCTGTTTTCGTACTCGTCTCTCTACTTCACTCTCACATGTGGCTGTTCTCTCTGGGTGCTTCCGGGGGACAATATGCTCCTTGTCCTCTGTCTGTCTCCGTGCTTATCCCCCTTGTTCTCTCCAACTCGTGCCCTTACTTCTCTCTTTCTCTCTCTCTCGCTGTTCTTCTCTCTAGGTGCTTATTTGGACACATGATTCTCTTCGTCTCCCATCTGCTTGCGTACTTGTCTCCCTTGTTCTCTCCAAGTTGTATCCTTAATTGCCTCCCCCTTGCTATTCTTCTCATTTCTTCTCTTAGGCTGCTTTCTGTACTTGTCTCTTAATTGCTGTGCTTGTCTCTGCGTGCTTTGGGACGAAACCTATTATCCGTTACATTCCCTTACCCTCGGTCACTACCACATGTTACCCTACTTGACTTCCTACTTGTTTCCAACTTATCTCCTTATCATCTCTCCACTACCGTCCTTCTTTCCGGGTCACCAGCATTTTGGGACGGAGAGGAGAGTTTTTCTCCTCTTTCCTTTCTTTCCTTACTTGTTCCTCTAGTTTTTCCCAATGCTTTCTTCGCTTCTCTCCTCATTAATTACTGTTGTTCTCTCTGGGTGCTTTTGGACCCTGGACTCCTGATTCTTCTCGTCTCCCATTTGTGTCCGTGTTTGTTCCCCTTGTTCTCTCCAAGTTGTATCCTTCATTCCCTTCCCATTGCCATTCTTCTACCAGGCTGCTTTGGGAAGAATGGATTTCCTGGTCTTTGTTTCTCCCTACTTGCCTTCCTTTGTGGAAGTCTGTGTGATTTGGGACGAAACCATACGAAACCCATTATCCGTTACTCCGTTACATTCCCTTACCCTGGGTCCCTACCATATGTTACCCTACTTGCCTTTCTACTAGTCCCCAACTTGTCTCCTTATCATCTCTCCACTACCGTGCTTCTTTCCAGGTCTCCAGCATTTGGACGGAGAAGAGAGCTTTTATCCTCTTTCCTTTCTTTCATTACTTGTTGCTCTAGTCTTTCCCACTGCCTTCTTCACTTCTCTCCTCACTACCGTTGTTCTCTTTAGGTGCTTTTGGGACCCAAGATTCTCCTTGTCTCCCACGTGTGTCTAGGCTTTAGGACCTCTAGGTGCTTTGGGGCAATAAACATTCCCGAGTCCTTCATTTGTGTTGCAGTCCTCCTCTCTCCATTCCTTTTGTCCATCCCTGTTGCTGTTCTTCTTCCTGGATGCTTCTGGGCACAGGATACTCTTCGTCTCTTCGTCTCCCATTTGTTTCCGTGTTCGTTCCCCTTGTTGTCTCAAACTTGTTTCCGTACTTCTCTATCTATTGCTATTCTTTTCTCTGGGTACGTTTGGGACACAAAGTTCTCCTTGTTTTCCACCTGTTTCTGTGCTTGTCTCCCTTGTTGATCCATTGCTCAGTGTTCTTTGTTTTGGTTGCTTTGGGGAAAGGACTCTCGTTGTGTCCCATCTGTTTCTGCGCCCGTCTCTCTGCTTGTTCTCAACTTGTTTTGACTCTTCTTTCTTCGTTGCTGTTGTTCTCCCTGGGTGCTTCCGGCGCACAGGATGCTCATCGGATGCTCCTTGTCCAATTGTCTGTTTCCGTACTTGTCGTCCTTGTTGTCTCCATTTCGTGCCCTTCTTTCTTTCCTTCTTTCTTTCTTTCTTTCTTTTCTTTCTTTCTTTCTTTGTTTCTTTCTCTCTCTCTCTCTCTCTGCTCTTCTTCTTTCTAGGTGCTTGTTGGGACCCCTGATTCTTCTCGTCTGCCGTCTGTTTCCGTACGTGTCTTCCTTGTTCTCTCCAAGTTGTATACTTGTCTCCCTTGTTCTCTCCAAGTTGTATCCTTCATTCGCTCCCCATTGCTATTCTTCTCTCAGGCTGCTTTGGGCAGAATGCTTCTCCCTACTTGTCTTCCTTCGTATAAGTCTCCTTGCTTGTCTCTGTGTGCTTTGGGACAAAATCTATTATCCGTTACATTCCCTTACCCTCTCTCTACTACATGTTTCCCTCCAAGCGGTCTCCTTATCCTCTCTCCACTACCGTGCTTCTTCCTAGGTCTCCAGCATTTTGGGACGGAGAAGAGAGCCTTTCTCCTCTTCCCTTTCTTTCATTACTTGTTCCTCTAGTCTTTCCCAGTGCCTTCTTCCCTTCTCTCCTCGTTACTGTTGTTCTTTTTGGGTGCTTTTGGGACACAGGACTTTCATTGTCTGCAGTTTGTTTCCTTGTTTTGCTACATAGTTTAATATTGGTGGCTTTTTTGGGTGGATATATAGTTTAGTATTGATGATTTTTGGGGTCAACAAAGTATATAATAAGATTCTCAGAAAGGGAACCACACACACATGGTTTAGCATGTTTTTTAAAACATAGTTTATATAGTATGCTTTGAATACATCTTTTAGTATTGAGATTTTTTGCATATATAGATTACTATTGGGAGCTCAGCTTCTCGTTTTGGGGTATGCATTTTTTTGTTTTAATTTGTTGAATTTTTGAATTCAAAAAAAAAACAAAAAAATATGAAATTCCCAGAAAGAGAGCCAGACTTAGTTTAGCAGTAGTTTTTTTAAAATGAATACATAGTTTAGTATTGTTTTTTTAAATGCATAGTTGCATAGTTTAGTATTGAGTTGTTTTTTGCATATATAGATTACTATTGGGAGCTAAGCTTCTCACTTTTGGGGTATTCATGTTTTTTTTTCATTTTTTGATTTTTTTGAATTTGAAAAGATGAAGGCATGGAATTAAAAAAATATTATAGAAACTAAGGAAAAAAAGAAATATATATCTAAGAATTGATGGTGTTACGACAAAATATTAATAATGTAAGGATCCGAAAAATAACATAAAAGATAAAAAGTGAAAAAATGATGGATTAAAAAGAAACGCCTATTTTTAAAAAAAAATGAATTCAGAAAATTCAAAAAAAACAATAACAACATGAAATTCCCAGAAAGAGAGCCAGACTTAGTTTAGCAGTAGTTTTTTTTTCAAATACATAGTTTAGTATTCGGATTTTTTTAAAAAAATAGTTTAGTATTGAGTTTTTTTCCATATACTGTATAGATTACTATTGGGAGCCCAGCTTCTCACTTTTGGGGTATTCATGTTTTCAATTTTTTTATAAGTTTTTAAATTCAGAAAATTCAAAAAAATCAAAAAAATATGCATTCATGTTTTTTTGTTTTTTTGAATTTCGAAAAAACAAACAAAATATTCAAAAAAAAAGCCAAAAACGAAAATATTTTGAAAATTGTGTTCTTTTTTGAATTTCAAAAAAATCAAAATATTCAAAATATAATGAACTTCTCCCAAAAGTCTCTCTGAACCTCTTTTTTGGGGATTTCATTATTTTTTTGAATATTTTGAATATTTTGATTTTTTTTGAATTTCAAAAAATTCAAAATATTCAAAAAAATTAGCCAATACAAAAACATTTCGAATATTTTGAATTTTTTGAATTTTTTGAATTTCAAAATATTGAAAAAAATCAAAATATTCAAAATATAATGAACTTCTCCCAAAAGTCTCTCTGAACCTCTTTTTTGGTGATTTCATTATTTTTTAAATATTTTGAATATTTTGAATTTTTTGAATTTCAAAATATTCAAAATATTCAAAAAATTTAGCCAATACAAAAATATTTTGAATATTTTGAATTTTTTGAATTTCAAAAAATTCAAAAAATTCAAAAAATTCAAAAAATCAAAAAAAAATGAAAGTCCCAAAAAGAAAGAAATGGAATTCAAAAAATTCAAAAAATTCAAAAAAAAATATGTATTCATTTTTTTTTGATTTTTTTGAATTTTTTGAATTCCATTTCTTTCTTTTTGGACTTTCTTTTTTTTTTTTGATTTGTTTGTTTTTGAATTCCAAAAAGTCAAAAAAATTCAAAAAAATCAAAAAAAAATATGTATTCATTTTTTTTTGAATTTTTTGAATTTTTTGAATTCAAAAAATTCAAAAAATTCAAAAAAAAATATGTATTCACTTTTTTTTTTAATTTTTTGAATTTTTTGAATTCAAAAAATTCAAAAAAATCAAAAATTCAAAAAATAATTCAAAACCTAAATGAAAAGTCCCAAAAGGGATTCAACAATTCAAAAAAAAATTATGTTTCTTTTTTGTTTGAATTTTTTTGAATTCCATTTCTTTCTTTTTGGGACTTTCATTTTTGTTTTTGAATTTTTTTGAATTTTTTGATTTTTTTTGAATTTTTTGAATTTTTTGAATTCAAAAATTCAAAAAATTCAAAAACACAAGTGAATGAATAATTTTTTTTTGAATTTTTTATTTTCAAAAAATCAAAAATTCAAAAAACCAGTATGTTTGCATTTTTTTGAATTTTTTTTGAATTTTTTGAATTCAAAACCTTCAAAATTCAAAAAATATGTATTCACTTTTTTTTTGAATTGTTTGAATTTTTTGAATTCAAAAAATCAAAAATTCAAAAATTCAAAAAATTCAAAAAATTCAAAAAAAAATGAAAGTCCCAAAAAGAAAGAAATGGAATTCAAAAAATTCAAAAAATTCAAAAAAAATTATGTATTCATTTTTTTTTTGAATTTTTTGAATTCCATTTCTTTCTTTTTGGGACTTTCATTTTTTTTTTGAATTTTTTGAATTTTTTGAATTCAAAAAATTCAAAAAAATATGCATTCACTTTTTTTTTGAATTTTTTGAATTTTTTGAATTCAAAAAATTCAAAAAAAATTATGTATTCACCTATTTTTTGAATTTTTTTAATTTTTTGAATTCAAAAAATTAAAAAAAAAATGTATTCACTTTTTTTTGGAATTTTTTGAATTTTTTGAATTCAAAAAATTCAAAAAATTCAAAAAATTCAAAAAAAAATATGTATTCACTTTTTTTTTGAATTTTTTGAATGTTTGAATTCAAACAATTCAAAACTCAAAAAAATTTGTACTACTCCGAGGGTACATGCCCGAGGCGCTTGCTTTACCACTTATTTGAGGCTCCGGTTTTGGGGCCTTGGGCCCACCTAGGCTTTGAGAAGAAGCGCCCCCAAAGCCTTAATAAAAGGCCTACTAAGGCATGACGTACAAATCGCAATGGCTTGGACGTGAAACTACTAAGCATATCGCGAAAAACTAGTAAAGCACCAGTTGCGAATCACATTGGCTTGGACGGAAAACTATTAAGGAGTTCATGAAAAACTACTAAGGCGTGAGTTGCAAATCACAATGGCTTGGACGCAAAACTACTAAGGAGTTCATGAAAAACTACGAAGGCGTGAGTTTCAAATCACAATGGCATGGACGCAAAACTACTAAGAATGTCTCTCAAAATTCAAGAAGAGAAGAAGATACTGTTTCTTTTATTCTTTGAAGCATTTTCTTAGTAGTTTTGCGGCCGAGCCAATACGAATTGCCAAATCGTCCTTAGTAGCTTTTGAACGCATTCTTAGTAGCTTTGCGGCCAAGCCAATGCGAAATGTGACACCGTGCTTAGTAGCTTTTGAGCACATGCTTAGTAGTTTTGCGGCCAAGCCAATACGAATTGCTAATTTAACGCTGCTTCCGCGTGATGTATGTGGATCTGCACGCGCAAAAATGGCCCCGCTCCCCAGGAATCAACGTTGCCACTCGCAAAAGCTAGTCTTGCTGCCTTTCCTGGTGTAGCTTTGCAGAGTGCGGAAGTAAGTCAACTTTGATATCTGGGGGTGCCGGGGGTTGCGCCCAGGGTCCTGTATACTGCCGCTGGCGGTACGCATGTCTTGGCATTGCTTGTGGCAGTCATGTTTGCTGCAGAACAGCACTGGCATCCCTGCCCCTTTTGAAACGTTCCTTTGGCTTGCGCTGCGACGCGGACCCATTTTTGGGGCTGTGGGCCTGCATGCTTTTTGCCTTCCTTCACTGCGTACCCTGCATGTGAAACCAGCATCCTGGCACCAAGCACAAGAAAACATGAATGGAAGATGCAACCTGTCGCAGCTCAACGCGCTCTTTGCAGAAGGCAAAACGCATACACCATGGGCCCAAAATTAGGACCACACATTTGGAAGCTGGGCTGCTAATTTTAGTATTGTGGCCCCATTTTTGGGTCCAGAATCTGGCCCCTGTTTTGGGGCCACAAAACACAAACAGGAGCTAGTCAATGCGGGCAGCAAGTGTGCTACTGCCGACGCAAGCTGACAGCAGCACATATCCGTGATACTCCGAGGGTACATGCCCGAGGCGCTTGCTTTACCACTTATTTGAGGCTCCGGTTTTGGGGCCTTGGGCCCACCTAGGCTTTGAGAAGAAGCGCCCCCAAAGCCTTAGTAAAAGGCCTACTGAGGCATGAGGTACAAATCGCAATGGCTTGGACGTGAAACTACTAAGCATATCGCGAAAAACTAGGAAAGCACCAGTTGCGAATCACAATGGCTTGGACGCAAAACTACTAAGGAGTTCATGAAAAACTACTAAGGCGTGAGTTGCAAATCACAATGGCTTGGACGCAAAACTACTAAGGAGTTCATGAAAAACTACTAAGGCGTGAGTTGCAAATCACAATGGCTTGGGCGCAAAACTACTAAGAATGTCTCTCAAAATTCAAGAAAAGAAGAAGATACTGTTTCTTTTATTCTTTGAAGCATTTTCTTAGTAGTTTTGCGGCCGAGCCAATACGAATTACAAAATCGTCCTTAGTAGCTTTTGAACGCATTCTTAGTAGCTTTGCGGCCAAGCCAATACGAAATGCGACACCGTGCTTAGTAGCTTTTGAGCACATGCTTAGTAGTTTTGCGGCCGAGCCAATACGAATTGCTAATTTAACGCTGCTTCCGCATGATGTATGTGGATATGCACGCGCAAACATGGCCCCGCTCCCCAGGAATCAACGTTGCGACTCGCAAAAGCTAGTCTTGCTGCCTTTCCTGGTGTAGCTTTGCAGAGTGCGGAAGTAAGTCAACTTTGATATCTGGGGGTGCCGGGGGTTGCGCCCAGGGTCCTGTATACTGCCGCTGGCGGTACGCATGTCTTGGCATTGCTTGTGGCAGTCATGTTTGCTGCAGAACAGCACTGGCATCCCTGCCCCTTTTGAAACGTTCCTTTGGCTTGCGCTGCGACGCGGACCCATTTTTGGGGCTGTGGGCCTGCATGCTTTTTGCCTTCCTTCACTGCGTACCCTGCATGTATTCACTTTTTTTTTGAATTTTTTGAATTCAAAAAATTCAAAAAATTCAAAAAATTCAAAAAAAAATGAAAGTCCCAAAAAGAAAGAAATGGAATTCAAAAAATTCAAAAAATTCAAAAAATTCAAAAAAAATATGTATTCATTTTTTTTTTGAATTTTTTGAATTCCATTTCTTTCTTTTTGGTATATAGATTAACTAGTAGGGATTCTCCAGAAAGAGGTATAATTTCAATAAAATCCTTTCGACATGCAAACGTTCAAATAGTACATAAAGGTCCATCGTACATATATATATATATATATCGTATATCGATATATATCGTATATCATATATAATATATCATATATATATCATGTATAATATATAAGATATCATATATAAGATATCATATATAATATATCATATATAATATATTATGTAATTATATATTATGTAATACATAATATATCATATATTTGCTTATATATATATATATGTATAAATATATTCTATTATATCCCATAACATCCGAGTAATACAATCATTGTCATCCCCATAAAGTTAAAAAGGTACCCGATCTAGACCCATAGATCGATCCTCCAGCTTAAAATCAAGCCTGGTGTCCTGAAACAAGATCTGGAAGTATATAGAGCCTTTATAACAGAATGACAACAACACCATTCATGCAAATAGTACGAATAGTTAAAGACACCTCTCAACAAAGATAATTGATAATCATTGGTAACAGCAATACATAATGATCATGACCATATATTTTTTTTGGGGTCTCGACACACATATGATCATACTCGATATAAAAAAGCTATCCGATTCTAGATAGATCTTCCTTTCAAAGATTCATTGGATTGGTTGAAGGGAAAATCTTAACCGGAAACCCATGGTTTTTCCCTGTGAAATATAAGGGGGGCTCCTGCAAAATTTCCCTTAAACCAATCCATTGCAATGTAGCTGACCTGGCTACCAAGGTCCAGAGGCTGGCAACGTCCTCTGTGTGGTGGACGTGGTTTCTCGGTCCTGGATGGACAGCGGTAAGAGCTTGCTATGGTTAAAATGGTTATTTCCATAGATTTACCCATTATAGATGGTTCATTTATAGATGATTTAACATGGCTATTGAAAATGGCTATATAGTTGATTTGCCTCTTATAAATGGTGATTTTCAATAGATTATGTTACTTTACTAGAGGGCATCTGTCCAATACTTAGGAACGGTGAAGGGAGCTATGGCTATTTATATTCTTTATTGTGCCGGTTGGAACTACTGTACCTAGAGTTTCCCGTTTCCAAGTGATAGTTACAGCCATACACAACTCGATTTTCCGAAGTTTTGTGGTGTTTTCGGGTTGGATTTACCGCAAATTGTCCTCTTTCCTGTTTTTGACCGGCCCCGTTTTGTCCCCCCGGAAGAGATTCAATACTGAACCAGGGTTTCGTGTCGGAGTGTTGAAGGGAAAGGATTAGGTAAATGCAGTAAAGTTCAAAGAAGTGAACGTTGGCAGAATGGATGCTGTGCCAGACTTGGTGTTGCTGATGTCCCAGCGAACATGTTCAATATACCCTGCCAAGGATAGTGTCCACACTCAGTCCTTTGTGGCTTTGTCTGTGTGAAGCACGCAGAAAGCCATGTGGTTTAAAACATGTTTAACCATGATTTTCCCCATGAAACAAATCATCTTAAGCTTTAAATCCCATGGTTTTTTCTATGGTAAAAAGTCACAAGATTTTCCCGGTCAGTTGGTCATCTTGGTAGCCATGCAGATCCCATGGATTTCATGGCCCAACTGCACCAGGCTCAATCGATTGGACGCATCATGGGCGTTGGCAATTCCATCAAGTCGGTGACTGTCAACTGTGTGTCTTGGAGCGCCGAAGAAAAGTGGTGTGTTGGGTAAGGTTGGGTAAGACATTTGTATTCAGAATTGTGTGTCATGGTAGGTGAATCACCAGCAATTTCATGCGGATCTCGTTGGGGATATCATGGGGATATTTTTTTGGGATTCACCGTGTTGGTGATGACATAAATGATACCAGTAGTACCGCACAAGGCGGTGGCGGAAGTTTCAAAAATAGGAAACCTAT
>CAMXCT020002714.1:72500-75000 GCA_947184155.2 Cladocopium goreaui | reverse complement strand
CTCAGGTCTCCTCGGGTGACCTGAGGATTTCAAATCCATTGTGAAAGTACAGAGAAGACCAATCACTCAGGTGCTGGAAGGAAATGGGGCAAAGAAGGGATTCACGAACCCAAAGCTGTGACCGCCATAAGAAATCACTGAGAAAGGGTGTATGAAGGGCTCACATTTGATCGCAAAGAAGCACTATCAATTACAAGGAGGATCAATCACTTATTTACTGAAGCTTATTCATCATTATTATCAACTATAACATGTTATAAATTAGTGATTCACCAGCCAATCATTTACCTCAATAAGAGCTTCTTGACCATCTACTATTAGGGGATCACCTCTAGGGGCAATTGGTGGTGGGGCCACTGTAACCCAAAAAATCTTGGTGGAAATTCTGGACTCTACATCCATGATCATCCATGCATTCATGTAAACATGATTATGCATGATTATGCGAGATGATAGGTGTAAATGTCTTTCTTTACACATCTTTACAAGATATCAGATTTTTTTTATCTCTTTATAGCTGTATGGCTGTCTTTCTTTGTTCATTTTCGCTATTTTAAGTGCCATTTTGACATTTTTGGGTGGAAAGAGACTCACCATTCTGAAATGGAAAGTTCGATACGAGAAAACCTCTATATTTTCCTCATAATTTTCCAGTCGTCACAACCCACGATGCCTGGGAGGATGAACGTCAGCGTTGTGCCGTGACCATTTTTGGAGCCCTGGGCCCCGGGGTTCTGGGTGGCAGCAAAAGGTGGGAATTTCAGCAGTTTTTTTTGACTTTCAGCTGCAAACATCTATAGGACAATTACAAAATTTCTGGATCATTTCGGAATCCCCCCTAGCCAAGATAGATTCTTAAAAGCGCCAATTGCCAGAGGAAGTTGTGTTTTGAACCCCCACGAATTGAATGTTATATAGTTGGACGCAGGTGAAGTCTCCATCTTTGGACGTGTAGACCTTGGTGAAGGATAGTTTATGCAAAGAAACATGGAGGTGTAAGCAATAGCAGATTACTATAGGGGATTATATTCAGCCATTCGTTTTATAGTCATCACCTTCTACTCGTAGGTGATATAATAATATCACCTATATCCGGTTTATATGACAATCCCCAGTAGCAGATGATTTTATTATGCGGGATGGTTATTGTCCATGAGCGTGGACTCCCGTTCTGAACACTTCCGATCTGGGATTGGACTGGCATTTCAGGTATTTCAGAGTTCAAGTTGGCAATTTCTATGGGGCCCCAAAGATTTTGATACACATACATGGGGGTTTCTCTTCCATGGGCGAATTCGGGTGGTACCCCCATTCTAGACGGGCCCTCTATAATTGATGTTTTTTTTTGTCACGAAGAACCTCACCGTGGATGGAGTTGGCTTATTTCCTTTCTTGGATTTGCCATTCGGCCAGATAAATACGTGGATGAACGAATGTATATAGGAATTGGGAATCTGTTTGAAACTCCCATATTGTATCTACTCCAGGATCATTATAGACTTCCCCTCCATTAACAAATCGCTATGGAATCCATGCATGTTTTCTCTTCGGAATTCAATACATAAAAATGTTGGATTGTTCATACGTTTCTGGATGTTTACTGCAGAGTACTGCAAACCACTTGCAAGAGGACCCACCGAGTGTGCATGTTCGACAATTTGTTCGACTGGATGGCAATTTTTTATGATTCTTTTCCCCTAAATATGCAACGATACCAACCATCCACATGTTGTGTTTATATAAACCCCAAGTTTCTGATGGTTCTGAACCGCAGTTTTGATGGTCACAGTAAATCGCGTGTAAATCGACCATCGAACGGTCTTGAGCCGCCGTCGTTCAACTTGTCAAACAATTTTTTTTTCTGGTTTCCGATGGGTTTTCCCCAGCCCACTTGATAAAAGATCGGTTGAAACGATCTGAATCATTCAAACACCCCAGATTTTTCCCAGCAACAAGATGTTTTCATGGGTATATCAACCACTTCAACCCAGCCTTTCCCCGAAAATTTTCACCGTTTCAAAGCCCGGATTTCAGGCGTTTTCGACCAAAGTCGTGGTAGGTTCCAGTCCAATTCAGTCCTGAAATAATGAGTGATGACTGATGACTAAAGCCAACATGTTTGCTGGGGAAAAAGCAACTCGTTTTTCATGGCGTTGAAGAACTAAAACTCAACGTGAAATAAAACCAGCTATGTAATTGCGTCATGCCCCATTTCATTGGTTTGAACCATACGTTTAGCCACCTTTAAACTTAACGCATTCGGGGAAAAAACACCTACAGCAACATATCTTTTATGTTAAACCACAACTTTCCCAGCGTTTTTCATGTACATTTCCAACGTTTCCTATATGGTTCCCGTGGCCTATACCAGTAGTACCGCACAAGGCGGTGGCGGAAGTTTCAAAAATAGGAAACCTATAGGAGAGGTTGGTTGTTGTGAATCAGGGATGGCAGAGCGAAGCCACTGATGGATCCAAAGGTGATTGATCTCTCTCACTCT
>CAMXCT020002714.1:0-67500 GCA_947184155.2 Cladocopium goreaui | reverse complement strand
ACCCGCGCCAAACAAGCTTAAGGATGATGAAGAAAAGAAGACGGTCCTATGTCTTCAAGCTAGGAACAGTTCCATGTTGTGCTGGCCCTTGCCTTGCCATTCCAAGAATCCGGGATAGCTGCTCCGGCCACGCTGGTTTCCGAGCTTGGTTGCTTTCCACGGGCTCGCCGCAACCGGCAAACACAAAAATGCGGGAAGATGAGCAATCTACGCGCGATTTTGCGTTCTACCTGGGTTTTGGCCATGCTGGGCCCTGCTGTGCCCGGAATCCGGGATAGCTGTTCCAGCTATGCTGGTTTCCGGCCTCGGTTGCTTGCCGTGGGGCCGCTGCGCCAGGGAAACGCAAAAACGCGCGTAGATCGGCGATCTACGCACGTTTTTGCTTTTTGACCCCGGGCGCCGGGCAGAGCAGTGCCAGCGCACCTTGGAGAAGCCTGATAGGCTCGGGAGCGCTGCTTCAACCCGGCGGCCCCGACGCGTCGGCCTATCCAGCGGACTAGAGCTCTGAGCCCTGGTGCAGCAGCGGCTCGATTCTCCCTGGGTGCGCCGTTCATAGGCTTGGGCTTGGCGTTTTTCGCTTGAAGGAAGCAAGTCATCGCACGGTCAGTGTAGCAAGCCACGCTCATGGTTGATGCTTAGCATTCTTTTTCGTGTTTGATTTTTTCACTTGACTGGTGCGGCTCAGCTCTGCGGTTCATAAGTTGCTGTTCTGGCTGCGCTGAAATTTTGTCTTGGTTGCTTGCTGCGGCGCTGCTGCACCTCCAAAACGCGAAAGTACGCGTGGATGAGCGATCTTTTGCGTTCTACCTGGCAGGCCGCCGTGCTGGGCCTTGTCATTGCCGGAGTCCGGGATAGCTGTTCCGGCTACGCTGGGTTTTCGGCCTTGGTTGCTTTCCACGGGCCCCCCGCGCCAGGCAAACACAAAAACGCGCGTAGATCGGCGATCTACGCGCGATTTTGCATTCTACCTGGCTGGCAGCCCTGCTGGGCTCTGTCGTTGCTTGAATCCGGGATAGCAGTTCCGGCTATGCTGGTTTCCAGTCTTGCTTGCTTATTTATGTGGGGCTGGTCTCTGTCTCTCTTTCCCTTTCTCTTTCTTTTGACGCTGTTTGCTAGTTGAAGACCACTTCACTGTGCATCAAAAGGTGTATTCAAGCTCACCCACGCATGTCGGTGAGTTCGTTCCTCTGCAGACATCCTTCCTAAACACATCGGTCGGTCGTGTATGAAGTTTTAAACAGACGGATTTGGAGATTGAGACAACCCCACGTGATTTCTACCCAGATATTGTATATCTAGAAATATATTGATTTACCGAAGATTCGATCATGATATTGACGGATAGATTTATGTACATACTACTTGGACATATTATATATACGTAAATTTATGCTTATATTTACACAATCACAAATATATTATCCACCCAACAAACACCGACCCTCAAACCCGCCCATCCATGTCATGTCATTAGTTAAACAATCCGTATGCGTGCTGCCAGGCAAAGCGTGTTCAACGACCTCAACCTGGGCAACGATGTCACATTAATTTCGTTTTTCAGACGACCTCACTTAATTTCATTTTGAATTATTATAACTGATAATTGAAGAACCTAAATCCCCATTGATCCCATTATGTTCCTCTGGGACGACATTTGTGTTTTAGCAGCCATTGCGATAAAATGGTCAGCAACCGAAAAAAAAATCATCTGAAGGAGAAGTAGCTACATTTTATGTCAATGATTTTTGCGCCATCCAATAGAGTATCTAACATAACCCCGCTGTTAGGTACTCCTTATATACTCATACCGCAATAGAAATTGTTTATTGAGGGATTCCAAATCGCGATGACCTCAAAACCACTCCGGGACGTGCTTGGGCCCGAATTCCAGCTAGCCTCCACTTTTTTTTGGGTCAGATCCAAGGAAAATTGAGATTTGTTCCCAAAATCAGGAGATCAAACATATTGACGATAAAACAGTTCAAAAACAAAAATCAACATTCAAGGTTATTGTGGATGATGATGATGATGATGACGACGACGACGACGACGACGACGATGATGTTGACGAGGATGATGGTCATGATGGTAGTTGACCCATACATCAATGGCATTCAATGGCCATGTCAGGTACCATAAAGAAGGTCTATGTAGCGAAATTTCGCCACCAATTTGGTACGGCGCTAAGGCTGCCAATGTCAATGCCTTTATCGGTAACTTGGAGGGGATCTTGGAGATGATTTGGATGGTTTCTGGATTTTTGGACACATATAGGCATAGGGGTTTCCTAAAATAGAGGTACCCCTTGCATCATCCATTTATAGATGCATTTTCTCTTATAAACCATCCATTTGGGGGTACTTCTATTTCAGGAAACCTACATATTATGTAGTAGGGTCAAAACCCAGTTTTGGTGGTTTATTGTCACCCCTCCCATTCCATGAGAATCCAAATATCGTATTGTGACACACATACACACACACCCACACGCACACGCACACGCAGAAACGCTTTCATTTCAAGACCAACAAGTTCATACGATTCAAATTGGTATGTCCGATTAGCCAACCAAAACCGACATGTATAAGCATCCGTCCAATAATTCAATAGCCCATCCAAAGCAGAATTAGATCCTTCAGCATTCCCAAGCCGCTATGCACAAACGAGTGCTCATGTCAGTTGTGTTGATGAATCTTCAATGCCTCCGAAAGCCTTAGAAAAGGATGCCCCTTTTGAATATTCAGGGGTAGTTTCTATTGCCATGCGGTCGTGGGTCAAAAGTAAGCCCCCTAAACTGGGAAATGACCATCACCATTACATTTTGGGTTGGCGCCATTTTTAGGATGGTGGCCCATACTGGGGAGTGCAAGACCTTCATTACCGATAGGGGACGACCCTATATCCGTTTGCAATCCCAAGTTCCAAGTCCATCCCGTTTCCGTATGGAGCCGAGTGAAATGGTACGGTACAACTCACACATGTCCCGATGGATTAGACAGCTTCCACTGTAACACCTCAGCGAATGTCGAAGAGGAATGTTTCTAACCCCCACAAACGGTGAACTAAGATTTGCCCTTATAAACGTGGTTGTGGCTGGTTAGGATTCACTCTTAATAAATTCTAACAGTTTTTGGGGGGTTCATGAACCGGGCGTGTAGAGGTGGGCAAGGGAAAGGTGAACAAATCTGAGGGGCTGAGCTTCAGTGGGTTGGTAAGAAAATCGACAGGAAACAATGCTTTCACCAGTGAAATCTAGGTGTTTCCTCTCAAATCCTTTCTTGGAAAGCTGGATCTGCGAAGGCGCGCCTTGCGAGTGTTCAATCGATTTTCTTGAGGGATTTCCGAGGTTTTCCCTTTTTTTTTGCGACGAGAGGGCATGACCTTTCGCTGCGTCTTCAACATCACCGGCCGTCGACCCCCCATTCTTCGTTGGTTCTGCCCCGAATTTTTATAAAAAAGGCAGCTGTGAAATGGGGATTTCTTAAATTTTCGGGAAATCATGGCTTTCATGTCCCGAGTCGTCATGGTCATCCATAGGAAACCTCCGAGGCAACGTCCTGGTCTTGGCCGGCACTGCCATGGCAGCAGATTTGAGCTGTCCTCTAGATCCCCTGCCCGCCAGGGATCCTGTGGGATAGTGGCGAAAAACTCCCGGGCGTCGTCATGCTTAGAAGCTGGGAGTATCGTAGTTCTTCTACTTAGAACGGGATTCTGGATGATTCTTGCATTTTTTCTGCGGATTATGAACTGACCTATCATGAAAAACATCACCCGCATTAAGCAACCAGGTTTTGTTCTATAAACTACTGACGGGTTGATAAACTTTTGTCAATCTACATCATACTAATATTTGGGTTTATAAACTGCTGATGGGTTTATAAACTTCTCTCAATCTACTTTGTGGGTTTATAAACTACTGATGGGTGTATAAACGTCTATAAATGTACTCATATTTGAGTTGCTAAACTACTGAAGGGTTTATAAACTTCTCTCAATCTACTTTGTGGGTTTATAAACTACTGATGGGTTAATAAACTTCTTTCAATCAACCAATATTTGGGGGAGTATCTTGCAAGTGTTGCTGCTGGCTGGTCTTCAGGGCTAACCATGCAGCTCAAACAGCTCTTGACCAGCGAAACTCTGATGTTTGCCGAGCATTTTGAGCTGCTCTTGAGACAGAAATTTCTAAGAAGGAAGCCGGCATACAGAGAGATCTGATTCCATGTTACTAGTACCAGTACTCATAGTATATATAACAATATTGGTATAGTATCTCATTAACAATGGGATATATGTTTGATATTCATATTTCCAATTATAAAGATGCTACAAACCTGCTTCCTGGATTTCTGGTTGCCCTGCAGCCATTGAAAAAAACCCCAAAACCGCTCATTTCGGTGTGCTCCAAGGTGCGAGGCTCATCCCACGGCTCGTAAGTGGGTTATAACCCCAGTGATTGATGCGGATTAAACCCTACTTATCCCATGTAAATAACTGGGGTTACAACCCACTTACTAAGTGGGATGAGCCACCAAGTATATATACATATTATATATACAAGGTGATATCCAACTATAAATGCCCAGTTGTATATATCTATATATGCTACCCTATGGATCCAAACACCTCCTGAGAAGGTACGGCTAACCCCCCCAGTCATCATGCCCCGGTCACACTTCCGACGAAGGTATTTGGATCCATAGGGCTATATATATATAAATATTTTCCTTTTATTTAAGGAACTACATACCCTCTGGTAATTTAGCATCACTATGGCCAATGACCCATGTACAGATGATTTACAGAACTTAAAAATTCTGATTTACCATAGCTACACAGGTCGGCCCCCCAGTTGTGTTTGTTGGTTTGTAGACCCCGTAAAGTAAAGTATAGATATATCCCTGACAAACCATAGTCAGTAGAGTTATAAACCAACTTATCTACCATAAATCAGCTATACATCTTATTCAATCACAATTTTTCTATGTTTTTTCCATTGTTTTCGCAGGGGCTTTCCTAGGTTCAACACTGGCCATGGGGTGTCCGAACGTATCACCAGGATCGCATCGAAGAGAGACAGATCGAATTGCAGTCGGGCAACCCGAGCTCCGTCGTGACGTGACCGGAAGCTCCAATACAGTAGTAGCTTCAGTAATGATTTCCTAAAGCAATGGAGCTATGAGAATTCATGTTAGTAAAGCAATGGAGTTCTAAAATATTTGGTAAGTTTTATGGAACTTATTTGGGAATGTAACTTTTTATAGCTCTAAATTAATGTTAGTAAAGCAATAATTAACAAACCGCTGATCACAAATGATGGTTTGACGGGTTAGTATAGTAAACCTTAGTATCTTAGTTCACAGGGAATTGTGTGGATTTAGCCAACACGAATGGGAATATGTATATATATATACTGTATATGTATCTGAATATATATATATACACCCACAGATGCACAATGGGATAGTGGGATTCGGATTTAGCAACCAGCAATTTAGTAAAGCAATGTCATAAACTACCCATATTGATTGATGGTTAATAGCACCCATTTATGGGAAAATCGAGATGATTTATTCCTGCTTTACCAGAATCATCCTCATAGCTGGCCCTCGATTTAAACAAATTCAAGAGTTGTGAATTATCACAATTCAGCCAGATAAATATGTCTATAACATAATATTCTCTAGGCATACTGGGGTGAAAAGGGGGTGTAATCATCAAGACTAGTCAAGACATTGTTTTGATTTGATTGCTGGGTTGGCGAAGGGGAGACTAACATGGGTCTGGTATATCAAGCGATATATGGGGATTGATATTGTAAGCAGCAGTCAAATGCAGGGAATCCAAGCTTGGCCATGAATATGCCATATGTGTGGCCCCTTCAACTACAGTAAACACCTAAAAAAAAAATGATGATTTACTTTTATATCATGTTGAGGATTTCTATAAATTCATCTCCAATTCGGTTTCTCACTTCCAAATGCCAAAACATGTGTGTCTGTGTATGCCATGTAAATTGCGAAATGCAATCTATGGCTCCGAATGGCTCGTGTCATATCATGAAGCTATGCTATCGGATCTTTTTTGCAGTTTTACGATTTTTTATTGCCATAGATTTTCCCTTCAAAGTTCCCATAGAAACCATCGATTTTCCAAAGCTCCCTGCCCTGTTTCGCTCCATGTCTCGGCATCCCTCGGCAGGGAGGCTCGGGACGACCTGCAACGCGAGGTGCAATTCGGTGCTGCTGGATGAACATGATGGTATACATATGATAATATACTGTATGTATGTATACATATATAGCGACGGACAAACACTTAGAACATCATTTGGAAAAATTTTTTCAAAACCGTCACAGCGGGGATGTTCTAAGTATGAAGTCGTTATAACATACCCAAAACCTATACTTAGAACATTTCCAAGCTACACTTAGAACATCCCAGTGGGGAACCAATGGGAACCATACATATATGCTTTTTGACTACCCCCTGTAGGAAACCCACAACTTATATACTAGAGACCTTCCCATTGCAGCGAAGACTGCTTGGGATATTGTTCCCGAAGAAAAGGTATAGAATGCTGCAGCAGCGAGGGGAGAAAGTGTTCTAAGTATGGTGTTCACCAAGGTATTTGTGTGTATATATGCAGATTTACCAAAGTAACAGGACATGTTCTAAGTATATGTGTGTTTAATGTTCTAAGTATGCGAAAAATCAAAGGAGATGTTCTAAGTATCTGTTTTTCTGATGTTCTAAGTGCGTACTTAGAACAGTTTTGATGTTCTAAGTGTAGTTGTTTTGATGTTCTAAGAACAGGTTCCGAAATTTTGGAAAAAATTTGATGTTCTAAGTGGTTGTCCGTCACTATATATATATATTATGATAATATATATATGTACATGATTATATGATTATATGACTATATGATTATATGATTATATGATTATATGATTATATGATTATATGATTATATGATTATATATGTATGATTATATATGTGTATCCCCAAAAGTGCTGGATATGAATATGGATATCATGGGATAAAACCGGACTTTTTCAGCAATTTATTGGTGGGTGGTTCCAAATATCCCACCAAAATTAAGTAAAACCAACAGACGATGGGTGATTCTGGGGAATTCTGAGGATATATATGTATATATAATTCAACTAATTTATATTTTTGGATTGGTTGAAACCACCAGCATAAGACACAATTGACACTGTCCACAAAAAGCAAGGATTTGACATATGCAGCAGAATGGTGTTTTCACAAGCAGAAATGTGGATTTTAGTAGCAAAGATGGGGATTTATCTGACCTTTTCTACATATATTTACATATTATATATATATATGTATCGCTGAAATGGACATATCTACATGCGCAGGGATTGGGGATAAAAATCCGCACGTTGCTCCTTAAATGGTTGGGTTTTTGGTGACTGACTGGAACAAAAAAAAGTCATCCCCGGTGGCTCCATTTCCAACGGCTCAAGGCAGTGATGTTGGAGCTTGCCAGCGGCTTGTTTCCTAGCAGATAGTCCGAGAAAGTACTTGAAACCTCATCATCTTTGGATTCCCTAAATACATCTAATAACTAGGACTTATGGTAGATATATCTATAGTTAATGGGATTATGATGGATTACCAACTTACAAGGGGACCCACCACCTTGTAAGTACCAGTTGTATCCAGTTGTTTATTACTTTGGGACTAGTGCCATGGTCAAATCATAAGAAAAGTTGCCCATATCGGGGATAGTCATCCCTGCATTAATAGGGATTTATAGACCCATCATCTTTGGATTCCCAAGATATAGTGTAAACTGTAAGCGATGAATGACCATACCCCATATACCGCAAGTTTTCTTTTGGTTGGCCTAAAAACCCAATAAAGTAGTTCGATATCTGTAGCATAAACCCTCGTTTGCCTACTTGTAAACCAACTTGCTGAACGAACTGGGTATGTATCCCCCAATAATAAACCAATCAACCAAGATTTATCGACATACGGTATAGCCTTAATCGATATCACACACTGATGAAAAACTTATGGAGCACCACCTTTCCAGACCTTCTGGATGACCGCAAAAAACGCTCAGATCAACAAGTTTCTCATCAGGAATAACCAGGACAGACGTGGGAAAGGGTGGGATCAGCGCGACCTTGAACCGGCGCCACCAAGCCACCAAACGGGCCATAGGGAATTAAAACATGGATTAAACCTATGGGCTTTGTTGCATGGTCTAAGTATGTAAATCAGAATCAAAAAACCCGGAGTTTTCTCACATAGAATACTTAGGAGCCACAAAACGGCCATTTCCCAACGGAATATCATCTTACCAACCCATTTGTTTGGTTTCCGTATTGGGCATACTCATGCTGAAACTGAATCGGAGTGTATGAGTAACCGACAAAATTATTGTAATACTAATTTAGTCTTGCTTCGCCTTGGCCATTCTGAGGGTGCACAAAACCTTCATAACAGATAGGGGACGACCCTATATTGATACCCCATTTGTGATACCTCTGGGAGTACTGAAATCCTCACAACCGATAGGGGACGATCCTAATTTGCGCATGGCATAACATTTGTCCGCTACTCATATACTGTAATGATACTGTGGCAATGATTCCACTATGGCATGCAATGATTTTGGCAATGGGTTGAGAGACCTCATTTCTGTTGAGAGACTTACTTTCATATAACAGCAGAGTGGGGATTCCTCCATGAGTTGGGATACCGTCATCGTCTCCCCTATGAAAATTGGGTGAAATGATGGTAACAGGGTACCCATGTTGGTTGGAATTCCCATTTAATGATGGTGGGATGACCACTTGGAAAATCCCATCTAACCTGACCATGGGGCCACGGGGCCATGGGAACGACACAAACCTTGCCCGTGAGCATGCTATCAAGACAGCCATCATGCTTCAGTTCCGAGCCCCTACTTGATCTATGCTTATGTATGTTTGTATGCTTATGTCTCAACATCCAATTTTTCTGACTTCGAACATCTTCGAACCATATTTACCAAAAGTCTTGAAGCCTAGAGCTGGTTAGTGGTTCTTTTTAAATGTACGCTCTAACTCTAACAGAGATGATGGTGTCCAAGGACCCAATGACGAGCAATCCTCGGTATGTTTTGAAACACCCAGCTAGGTGCTAAAATTTGGAACACATAGAAATTCATTTTTCCAGTTATGACAGTTAACATTTTTGCCACAGTTCCAAGACGAAAGTTAGTGGTTGACATTTGATTTTCCATCCTCGGACCCTTGGAGGATCGTCCCACTTAGTTGGCAGTTGATTCTCCAAGCATCAAATGGCGTCTGAAAATTTCAGCTTCGGCCCGAAAGCGGTGAATCATCCCTAGAGAAAGCGATCATTTGGGAGGCCCCATTTTCAGCCCCCAAAACTGTCCAAAACGGTCCAAAAACCTCCAGCAGTTTCCAGCGCGCCAGCCGGTGACCAATGTTCTGCCACCGGACCCAGCGATTCCCAAAGACGAGGTCTTCCACTCCATCTCACGTGCCTCGGTGTCGTGGTTGGTGGCTTTATAGTCCAATAGGGTAGTCCAGCCATGTGGAGCCCAGTTAGTTCCCCAACAAGCCGCTTGTCCAGTTATTTCACTGGGGTCAACAAACAGTACTTGACGATTCCAGGGTAGTTCACCACCAGCCTTCCATCAGTTTTGGGGTGTGGCATAGTGATGCCAATGCCGCGGGTTCCATGCTGGAAACAAAACCATGGAATTCATGAGGAGGCTTTCCATGCGCTTGGCAGAGGATCTTTCTTAAATTTGCGAAGCTCCAAAACTGTGATTCACAAACACCTTCGACAAGCATTGCAAGGTGATTTTCAGACTCTTCAGTTGACAGTTTACAGTTTCACCTCGCACTGGTTGACGCTGCAAACGATATTCATTGGATCGGTTCAAGGAAGTTGTTGGAAAAAGGACCCCTCCGTTTTTGACAAGACAAACCATCCTGGATCCTGTAAATTTCCCACTAAACCATCCATTCATATCATTCATCATCATATTTTGTGATTTTCTAGCAATTAAAATCATCGTAAATTTCCATTTGGAATCTGCAAAATCCCATCGTTTGATGCTGAATTTTCGATACATTTCTCACATTTTTTCCCTTTTTGGCGACGACATGATGAGGATGTGTGGCTCACCTTGATCTGGCAGTGACGTTCCTTAGCTGCAAAAAAATGTTATCTACAGCAACCCCAAAAAGAGATAGAAACATCATGATATCATAAATAATACCATTAAAGAACGTGATAAAGGATGAATAAACACATTCATAATAAATAACTATATGATATGACATAGAATGCACTACAAGCACTACAAAAGAGTGATAGATGACTCTTGTATCCTTTTTCGATGGCATTATGTATTATGCACACTCTTATGTCTGCAGTTTGTAACTTACGTATTTTACGCGTTTCCGTTAGATCTCTTATTTCACCGGAACGATCTTGAACCCAAAAAGAATTTTCGTCACAACGATGGGCATTCTTCTTGCCAACTCAACCGACAACCCGGGCCCTGAATGCCCTGACAGCTGTAGGTTTGTCATGAAGTCAGGGGTGATCATTGCCGACGCTTGGCAGTGGTTGAATTATTGTTGCTTGGTGGTTTTGGATGTTTTTTTGGCCTGTTTATTTTCCATATTATTCCATCCTACCTGCGATGATAAATGTGTAATTCCTAGTGACACCTCTGCTTGCGCCAAACCTTGTCACCCCCCCGTCTTTATACGAAAATGTATGACAAGGAAAGGGGTCTTTCGGAAAGGGGTAGAGGAGTTACGTACCGGGGGTGTTTTTTCTCCCCATGGGAATCCATGGGAATCCCATGGTGGTAGGATGAACATATCCCATGTTCAAATCCCAACGAGTTACCATGGCACATATTGGTTTACTAAATCCCATGATATCCGGGATGATATCCCCAAAGTCTCCAGAACTGATGCTTAGGAGCTTAGGAAAAAAACCCTTTTCTGAGTGCGCTTGACCCTTGACTCGAGTTTGACCCCGTGTTATTGGGGGGGATGCTCATACGTCAACAATCCCATGGTTGTGATCACTATGCACAAGACGATGATCACTATACTGTGCTAAACCAAATGCCATCAGCCCATTAACCAACCATGACTGGGTGTAGAAATCAATGAACACCAGTGAAAATTCAATGAACACAATTGAACAATAGATGACAATCGATGAAAGCCATTGAACAATCCATGAACAAGACGAAAACCATGGACACATCGATGAAAACCATTGAGACATGATAGGCTATAGTTCCCAATCCCAAAGACAAACATATTTCAAAAAACAACTGCACCCCTTTACAGACATCATCCCAGTCAGCTTTTCTTCCTCAACTTCATAAACCTCAAACTTGGGGATGGTTTATGATTATTGTGGCATTGCGTTTACCAAATTAGTTAGTAGTTGCAGTGGACAATTCGCCATTTAAATTTAGTTCGATGATTTTCCCAGCGAACGAAACCTCCATGGCTAGTTTGGCCGCAGGGATTTTCCAGCCACATTTGATGGCGATCATCACTATCCTCTGGTAATTTAACAGTTCGCTATTGAAAATGGCCATAGAAATCGTATGAAATAGTTGATTTACCTCTTAAAAATGGTGATTTTCCATAGTTTTTTTGTATGTTTACCAGAGGGTATAGCCATATCTCGGTCCAGGACAGCACGTTAGATTGCTCAGAGGAGGAACTCATTGATGAGGACGACAAGCGTGTGTGTCACTTGGACATCGTTGGAGTAGGGTGGCTCCCTTGGGCCCGACTTGGGGCCCATGAAAAAATAGGGAAAAAACTGTGAAAAATGGCTGGTTGGTCAATGTTGGTCATAGTATGTCATGTTTTTTTGGGCATTTTGAGGCCCATTTTGCCATTTTGGACAAACGCATGGCTTTGGACCTGAACATTTAGGGGAAGACCCGAGCTCCATCATTCCCCAGATGATCATCTGGGGAGCCGATTTTCGCACCCATGTCACTGGACGTATTTGGGTCAAACGTGGAGCACAGTACCCGTTCATGACCCAATAACTTGAAGAACCACTGGTTTTTTTAAATTTTTTGGACAAACTCCCCTGTTGTTTGATTGCACTCTGGTTGGCCAGTTTCTCCTTTTCGATGTTCTCGGACTTCTCGGCATGCTCATTGCGACATCTTCAACCTGCAATGTTTGCAGAGATACCCATGTTTGATAATGTCTGCTAGTTCTATGATGTTAGAAGTTAGAAGTAGTTACGCGGAAGATACGTGGGCAAGTTATCAACCAGATCTCTTAGTTATCAACAAGGACAAGTCAGTTTACTAGCCATCTCCCAACTTCAGTGATGATCCTTCACATTGAGCCAGTTACAGCCAGTTGCTCATCCCAAGCGTCCGTTCATGTAGGGTTCCCAGATAGTTGCTTCATGTTGCAAAATAAAGCAATCTTACTGGTTCGATGTATCTACCATAAACCATCATAAACTTCACAGTTTACCAGGTGACATGGTTGTTTTTACCAACAGAATCCTATCTGGCCTGGCCCAGTGACGCGACGCGTTACCAGGCGCCATCAACATCATTGGTCTCATGGGGACGCTGAGTCTTGCCACGCGCTTCTTCGCACTGGCCGCTGGGCAAAACGGGCTCGCCGGGCTCGTCGTTTTTCGGGAGCAGATGGCCATCATATGGTGATGGCACCAAGGAACTGGTGGTTTTAGTAGGGAAAAATGGGAAAACGATGAACTGTTTTTTTCCATTTTTTTGGGGGTGGGTACACGATATTTCCGACAAAGCATGACAAAGCCATATGTGATATAGCGATAATGATGATATTTGAGGATCGTCATCAATCCATGTGTATATGATATATAAGATTATGTAAGATTATGTCGGTTATGTTAGATTGTGTAAGATTATGTAAGATTATATAAGATTATATAAGTATGTTTATTATATATACACACACACCATATTTTTTTTACCATGACACATATGTAGTAATGTCCTTTTCACACATTGCATGGCGTTTTTTTCATTTTCGTTGATGTCACCGAAATTCAGAAGACGCCACGAAGCCACGTTGCATGGATTTGTTGAAAGATAGTACACTAAAATCAGCTGATGAATCTTTGAACATCATGGTATAATCTGTACTATCAGATATGATGTTTAATCATGGTCCCTCTTAAAGTCGTCATTTTGAAGGTGAAAAATGGTATACTCTGTTTTCAAACACCGCCATGGGGAAAAAAGAGCCGTTTCTGCGACTGGGGGTGTTTGGCTCAACCAGGAAAACGCCAAGATTTCATCGCCGCCAGATTCAGCTGATGCAGACGTATCCACATTTTATGGTGTCTTTCCGAGAGGAAACCATAACCATCCATAAGCCATATCATTCCCGAGTAGATTCCACAAGCATTCAGAGCGAAAGTGGCATATTTCGCTGAAGCCCACTGATTCACACATTCATTCACCACATTTAACCACTTACGAAGTGTGCTGATCCTCTAAGTATCAAAATTTGGCCTATCATTGATTCCATTAATTACATCGTTGGTCATACTTATAGATTATAGTCCCATTATATCCCATTAGATGTTTGGTCTCAGCCCGACATTTTGAGTTGGTGACCTGGTGTTATCTTCCATAGCCATGATTGTCTCTACCACCTCTTCTGATGGTTATCCATGCTTGGTCACGTGCATCCCGGCATCATAACGGATTTATAACCCATTATTGTATCTACGCCATTAATCTATTTGGGGATACTCCGCATATACTTGGGCTATTTCATAACTAAATGATACCCACTGACGACTCCAGGGATACATATTCCAGTGAGACTGGTCTAAGGCTACTTAGGCCATTGAGTTAAGAATTGTTAGTCAGGTAAATACGGTTTTCTACTTAATTGACAAACAATTTTTCACTATTCACCCTAAGGTTAATCTTCAAATAGGGTTGTTCAATTAATACGTTTCAATCTATCAACTAATGGTTACTTAATGCTTAGTTTCAATTTTTCAATGGGTTAGTTGAATTAGTTAATGAATTTAAATTTGAATTCTCAACTAATGGTTTTCTTGACATAGGTTTGTTTCCATCTTTTTAATCACTTGGTTTAGTTAAGAAATGCTACAACTAAGCTACTGTAACAATTCACCCTAAGGTTAATCTTCAGATAGGGTTAGTTGAGTTCAACTCAAGTTGACATTAGTTCAAAAGAGTTAGTTAGTTTGATGACTAGTTTAGTTGAACCCCCATAAGATTAGTACATATCTTCAATGGTTGAGTTAGTTACCTTCCTGTAACCAACATAGACGTGGAAAGCACCATTTTCTATAGGTAAATAATCTAGACAGACATGGTCCATTTCCCACATCTATAGGTTAGTTAAGTTAATACGTTACACTGAACCATTCTTGATAAGTATCAACCATTACCAACCATTACCAACCATTACCAACCATTATGAATAATCAATAAATCATCAATAAATCATCAATTTAACCACGTTTCATTACTAACCATTATATAAGTATCAGTGAGTGAACCGTTACTAGCCATTTGATGAGGCATGATTAGTTGTGAACCACCATTAGTGAACCATTAGATGAGTCATTAGTGAACCATTAGGTTTCACTGGTGGCTAATAACTAATTAATCATCTATAGATATCTATAGGTTGGCTCATAGTACTGGTTAACACTGCTATAACATTAGTAGTGCTTGATGGTCTAAATGGTTAACATTGGCTAATAGAAACTAATAGTAATTAACTAATAACATTGCTAATAAGTAACTAACTAATAACTAGTAATAAACAATTACCTAAAAGTAATTAACTAATAGTAACCAATAGTACTAGCAACTAATAGTCACTAATAGTAATGAACAAATAACTAATTCATGGTCGACATTGCTTCACCCCGTTGGAGGCCTCCAACAGCTGCGTCCAAATCGTGGGCCAGACCACACACCGCGCCGGCTGCGCCGCAGACACCGCGGGCATCAACGCAGGCCCAAAAGTGGGCCGTGGGGCCGGCCGGCGGACGGTTTGGAGGTGTAGATTGGCTTATATATTGATCATATATATATATATATATACATAAATAGTATATATATATACATAAATAGTATATATATATATGTATATATATATATAAATGGATATATGGTATATTTATATATGGCCAATCCAAAAAGTGGCCAAAGATTGATTGCCATGGATTTGGCCAGCTTTTTTCAATACATATATACTGTATATATACTGTGTGTATATATATAATATATATGTATGTATGATTATGTATGGCTATGGGTCAATTGAGTGAAACGGAAGGGGTTGCAATTTGTAACTACTCTTGAACTACAAAGGGCTGAGCTTAAGACTCAGGGCAACCAACAAGAATTCGGAAAAAAAAACAGGCCAAAAGAAGAAACATGCTTGGTTTCTATGGATCTAGTGCGCATCCTTGGCCCCTCCCCACCCCCCCCGCTTCCCCTCCTCCCTGCCTTAGTGACACCAGCCCTTGCATCACTGCGTTGCTGTGAGCAACGCTCAGAACAAATTCACTGCTCTTTGATCTATTGGATCTGGCTTAAAATGCAGGATCCCAGAAAGTCATTTTGACATTTATGTCATTTATGTCCGGAAAATGTTAGTCACATGTTCCTTTTCGCATGTGATCATTTTGGTTGGTTTGGCAGGCTCATTGTTTAGCCATGTACAACGTGGACCCTTAGCTATTTGTTTTTGGTCTATACATCTATTGATTACATCTACCAGGTAGAACCTACCATGAGAAATACCTAATGTTCACCAGCCCATCCAACAGTCCATGAGATATTTTCCCAATTTTTTCTCCAAAGATTACTTGGCTGAAACTTGGCTGTGCAATTCCACTTATAAGTGGTTATATCATATTGTTGAAGGGGCTATATCCCAATTCATCGGGTTGGAATCCCATGGTTAATCATGGTTATACCCTTTGTTTTTCCACCCCAACCCCACCCCCAAGCTTGTGATAGCCATATCACCATGAAATCTCCCCTATGATACCACCCTTTTTCCTAGTGACATCTCCATGGCTTTAACGGTGACCACGGAATCCCCGTGCTGTACCCCCCGGCAGCGAGCGCAGTGCTCTCCATGGCATCCTCACGGCAGGCGTTTATGCCAGCGTGGCACCCGCGATGAATCTCCAAGCCTCATGCATCGAAGCGTCACTTGGACGGAAACGACGAGTTTCGCCGTGGACGACGGGAGTTCGCCCCTGGACGAAACGGTTTGGTATGGAAAATCATTTTTTTTTTAAAGAGGTGAATATAGATATATCATTATATCATCCATAAATGGAAACTTTTTCCATAGCTATGTGCAACAACTGCAACAAACATGGCGAGTTAACGTCATGAAACATCTGTTTTCAACATATGGACTTACCGAGATGGTGGATTCTGACGCACAGAAGTTTGGTAACTGAAACTGTACCACCTACAGTTTGGGCAAGTTGGTTTTTTAGCCATGGAATGCAGTTCAGATGATTATCTATAAATGGATATAGTTTCGGCATTTCCCCATGGATCAACAGAATTTTCTTTGTTGGTTTATCGATAAAGCCATCCAGCTGTTGTTATGGCAATATCTACCATAAATCCAACAGGTAATGCAATCATAAACCAACAGATACCGAATCAGGGGGGCCAATCGACCATTCATTGGGCGGATCAGATACAAGAAATAGGGACTAATAGGGTGTGGTCGACCACACAGACCAGTGTGTGTGTGTGTGGACAATAGTTTTTTTTTTTTGCGAGAAGAACGTGCATATTGCTGGTTGCTGGTAAGGAAAAATCAAGTTCAAACATTATTGAATTGGTGCAACCAGCAAACCAGCTGGTGCAGAGATGGTTCATTGGATTGTAGATGGTCAGACGTCGCCACCATCAGCCATCAATCTTTGTATCTTTTCAGATGCCAGATTGGATTGCTGGGGGGGTACCTGGATTGACCAATCTGTTCGGTTACACCAAGTAGCTTGAGGTAGTTTGAGGCGCCAGGAACTGTCAAAACGGGTAAACATACGCAAACTATGTCACTCGGAAACTTCGAGGATGGCTACATACCTATGACTCATATCACATATACCCAAGATATGCAATCCTATCCTATATACCATGGTTTGATTCATGAACATCCAGCGCTCTTCCAAACATTTTGGTGTCAAAAAGGGCAACCCTGTTTCACTGGATAGAATCGGTACACATATTGAAACAGAACGTATTGAAGCGTCCGGGCTGCAGACAACTTCTTCCCGGAGTTCAATCGCCACTGAAGTTTCCCAGAATGGGCAGGCCAATCTACATTTGAAACCCCTATAGGAGTCAAAACCAACCAGTTTCCGCTTCAAATTCACCAATCAATTCGTTGATGCAACTGCCAGAAACGTCAAATTCTTTGCCAAAATAGTTGCAAAACTTTCATCAACGCCCCTACTTGGATGAACATATATATATATATATGAGCTACAGCCAAAATTTACCGTAATGGCAAGTAGTATACGAGACATCTTTATTTTTTGGAAATTGAGCTGGAGCTTGGAAAACGATAATGCACTCTTCAAAAATTGAAGACTTGGAGCTATATACTAAATATTGACCGTGGCCCGTTTATATATATACATATAAATATATATATATAACAATCTTATATTTATGAAACACATTGATATACTATATATCTGGATATCAACTATGTATTCATCAACTATGTATTTGGATATCAACGTCTATGGCCATATATCATAGTAGAGGAATATAACGGAATACATAGATATATACACACATATATATATATATATATGTATACATGCACACACACACATATATATTATTTATATTACAGTATATCACGCGTATATATATATATAAATACAGCGGAATCCATCAACAGCTTATCTCATTCCTTTACTGTGGATGGCTCCCAGGTATGAGACGTGGGATCCTGACATGTGGCCCAGAAGAAAGGACCGATGCATACCGAGCGCGGCGAGCGCTGCGCTTGCGTTTTCCGAGCTGCGGTGGAGATGAAAATCCTATAGGAACGGTGGAATCCAACATAGCAATGGTGATTACACTCAGTTAAACCATCAAAATATAGGGATCTTACCAAAAAAAAAGAGGTGATATCATGGGATATGAATGGGATTTTAATGGGATATGAATGGGATAATATCCAAGATGCTGTGGATGGTTGCGAAATCCTGCACCAGTTGATGGTAAACATCCCAATCCCTTTGGTGGTGCAGGATTTTGCAGCCATCCACAGCAATGGAACATGGTACATTTATAGAGGGGGATTTCACAGCTGGCCATGCTTGATTACCAAAGGCTGAAAATAAATTAGTCTGAATAGATGTATAGATATAATATATAGTCATCCCGGAGTAGATAGAATATGGAAATAAGAAGACACACTCTAATATTTTTGACTGTATATATAATATACTATACACATGATCGCTCCAAAACCTTAGCTGATGATTGTAGGAGGTTGTACAGTTTTACTAGCCCTGATATATTGGAGATTGTCATGATCCATTATATGGTATCATGAGGATGTAATTTATCCAGCAATATATTGCGGATAAAAAGGTGATATCATAGGGATATAATGGGAGATAGTGGGATAGAAAGGTAATGTAATTGGAATGCAATGGGATGTAGTGGGACGCAATTCGAATATGATGTGTGAGTGAATTACAACGACGTAACTGGCCGATGTCACTCGAAATTGTGGTGAATGTAAGAGTGATTCTCCCAACTTATATTTATTGCCTCAAGAATTAAATTAGTAAATCATTAGAAAGACAGTTGGCCAGATGTTTGGTGATAATGTGAGAGTTAATAACCTCCACTAACCTTCAAAAAGCTACTAAGCTACGTAGCTTTATGGCGGTTGACCCGAGGAGAACTCAACAGCCAGTGAAGAATTGCTTCATCCACAGCTGGATGAAGTGTCATAAACCGACTATTGTAGAAATTACACACTTCAAATGCAAAAACCAATCTGGATCATCAACTTAGTTTTTTTGTCCATTTGGGGATTGTATGGGACTACATTAAGAAGGTGTGTAGATGTCTTTTGTACATAATCAGAGAATATTCAAATGCAGCAAAGGCCTGGGCCTTTACTCGCCATGAAAGTGAAAGTGATGGGATTCGTATTTTTGGGATTAGGAAGCATCTAGTCGCTATACCATCTAAAAGCACCATCTATTGAAAGTATGGATGGTCAAAAAACATGGTTTTTACCATTGTTTTTTCAAGATTTCTTCAGCGACAGGACTTGCGACAAAGTGCTACGAAGCAGGCGTGTCTGCCCAAAGAAGCCCATCCCATTGAACAGCCCTTTTGGATGGTACCAAACCATGGTGTAAATCCTCTATGAAAAACCATGGTAAACACGGGGGGGTGTAAAAAAAATAGGGGGATGGGATTTGCCGGGAGATGCTCATGACGAAGGGGGGTGCTCTCTCTCTCTCTCTTTTTCTAAGGTTTCTGCAACACAATTGTAACATTTACATACTTGTTATGTTTTCATGGGTCATGGGTTATTGTGGTTACCACATCGAAGCCCTTGTTTGGTTTCAATCCTTTTCAATCGCATTCAACCTGTGGGTGCCACATGCGGTGAACAGAGCAAAAGTTGATGCAATAAAAGTCAAGAACAATCAAAGGGACACACAGATTTTGAGTAATTTATAGAAACTTCACCTGCCAACCTCAGCGCAAATGATGGCAAGTAGAAAATGGGAGTCTTAAAGCATGTTTTCAGTGTGATTTGGTGATTATATGGGGATGGGACGGGATGGGTCAAAACCTATGATTACCAAATTTGGAGAGTAAACATCCATAACCCTATGAATGTCATTAATTGTGACCCATCCTCCAACATAGACCCTGGGAGCTTGTTGGGGCTTGGGTCAACCACTTCCCCCTCTAGACCCTGTGCAGTCCTTCCGGGGATGGTGTAATGAGAGCCCCACAGTTATAAGTTGGTGTCTAAAATCTGCTGTAAACTATAAACTATATAATATACCATAGCCTATCTATAAATGCCATAAATCAACTTGCCTATCTTGGGGGCCCCACATTAGAATTCTTCTAATTTCTCTAGATATGGCCCCATCAAGCTTTGGGCTTTCAGAGCGCTTGAAAACAGCATGGTGCCTAGGGGTGGCTAGTCAAAACTCATCATGGAGCTCAGCCTCAAATAGCAACATTGGACCAGATTAGAAGATATTGACTGGTGGTTTGGAATATTTTTTTATTTTTCTATATATTGGGAATAATCATCCTAACTGACTAATATTTTTCAGAGGGGTTGAAACCACCAACCAGTATTGTATGGATATCCTCTTGGAGAGTATATACACTTCATGTTGGAAGATATCGATAGACAACTAGTCCAGTTGTTTTTCTTGTTTCCCCCAAAGTTGGAAACGTTCACAACGCTGAAGTTGGAGCCCCAGTGACGCAAGCGGTGAGATGGTGCAGAAGTCGAGTCACGCCAGCTGTTTGGCTCGAGTCCAGGCTGTAATGTTTCTGAGAGACAGAGCGAATGAATTTCCAGTGGTTTCCACGAGTCAAGATGAACTTCGAGCTTGCCATGTTAATGCTGTGGACCAACAACAGCTTTTTGAAGAAAGCTTCCTCTACTGATTTTTCATCCATTTGCCAGTTGCTTTGGATTGGTCACTACTTGTAGTAGCCAAGCTCTGAAAAGCGGAGAAGACCCGGTACTTGACATGGCTTCGCGCAAGCGGGCTGAGAACCTTGCGAAATCTGCGCTCGAAAACCACCACGTAGAGGAGCACGTTATCTGTGAGGTGCCTTGGTACCTTGGGGGGTAAAGGCCAGAGATTACTTTCATGGCTACAACGATGGGAATTATCCCCCACATAAGTTGGATTACAAGCCCTATAACTATGGTGAAATATATCCAGTTATAACATGTTATAACTGGAATATACTACGCGTGCTACCGCACTACCAAGATATGAGTTTTTTTTGGGACCTACTGATGAGACCCCAGTGAGTTGCCATGGTCCCGGAACATGGCTTTTGAACATGGGAGTAGGACGGAGTAGGATGGGAGGAGTCCAAAAAATGGGGCTTCCCTAGAACTTCTTAGAACTTCCACGTTTTTTTCGCGGGCTGAAGACCGACACCAAGTCTAGAAGTCGAGGGCAGGTTTTTGGATAATGAGAAGGGTGGGATATCAAGTTTATCAACAATGCGAAGCCGCATCTTAGTGGGTTGATCCTATCAACAGCTGGGTGCTATTACAAATCATAATTGTAAATCATGCGATGCTCAGTTACACACAATAGCAAAGCACGAAATTGGGGATCGCTTGCTGGTGTGAATCCCACATTATATATAGGTTTGTCCCAAAATGGTATGAGTTGAACAGTTTCCGTTTTGACATGGCTGTATTTTTGTGTATCTGTATACCCTATTTCCGGGCAAATCGCATTTTCGTCATTTTATTGGGGGTGTATAGGCTAGGCATAGTACGATGATAATTCATATCACTGCGGTTGGCCGATTGGAGCCGACTTGGCAGTCGGGGTGAAAATGGATTCTAGCCCCCATGCGTGGGGATATGGGGTCTAAGTCACTGTGGTTATATATATATATATATATTATATATATATAATATATATATACGCCCAGGCCGCCTGGTTCGCCGTCGGCGGGGTAATTTTCTTCAGGGCAGCCAAGGTACTCTGTTCTCATCATAGCAGTCTGCAGGACTTGTTCGCACAATTCCTTTGGAACATGCAACCCTGTACACCTGCAGTGCTGTGAACGTAGCATTTACACCCTGAAAACAAAGCGATAACGTAGCATTGAAACCCAGAAAACCGCGCGCGTTGGGACGTTATTACACCCCCCCCAAACCCTTCCCCCCGAACCCCCCCCCCCCCCCCCCCAAACACAAAAAGATGCATGTCAAGCGACGGCGAACCAGGTGGCCTGAGGGTATAATATATATATATATGCTCAACCCCCCCACCAGGGCCTACCTTTTTTTCCTATTTCATTGACTGTTTCATTGCGAGGTCAACAATCTGCTATCTGCTATCTGCCAAAAGAAGCAAAAAAAAACACAAATACCATAAAAACCAAAAACAAACGAAAAACAAAAAAACAAAAAAAGCAAAAACAAAAACAAAAAACACAAAAAACCGATGCATTGGAGAGCCTTCTCCCTTCCCCCATCCCAAAGTAGGTCTCCCATTTTTTTTGAGTTTTTTTTTTTCTTTATTATTTTTTTGTTTTTCTGTTTTTTTTAGGATTTCTTTTTTCCTTGGTACCCCTCCCCTTCCAAAACCCAACTCAAAACAAGTCATCCAAAATGTGTATATGTTTATTCTTTCTGGTGTGGGCGAGAGGTGGTGAGCTAAGGAGTTTAAATATATTATATATACCCTAGGGATCCAACCCCCTAACAAACAATGGTGGTTAGTAGAACTTCGTTTGTTTGTTTTGGGGGGGTGCCACAGCAGGACCCCAGCACATGCATAGCTTTTGTTCCCCAAGCAGTGAAACGTCAGCCACGCTTTCTCTTCAATCGCTGAGCCACATGTGTGTTGAACCTGGGATGATAAGCAACAACAGAACCAAACCGTACAAACAACACAGACCCATTACAAAAGGAGGTAACTGCTACCTGCGCATTTCAGACATTGTTTGTGAGCGAAACTTGTGATGACTGCTAATCCAAATTGAAAACTGACAAGTAACCTCTTGATCTTCAAATGCGATGCCCAAATCCTGCAAATCAGTCGGGAACCAAAAACAGTGAACCAACACGCGCTGAATCTAAAGCAGTATCTTGAAAGAATCTTGGTTGCGACTTGCCCTGGCAAACCAAACAGTGATTTTATGGTACCATGGCTATGCATCATGACGGTGGCATTGGTTCATGTGTACTTGGTTGGGTGGGTCGTGCCTGAGTTTTCCACAACGCATAATCCAACTGATTGCCCGGCTGGGGTGAGCTTTCAAGTAGACTCCTTAGCCACTGAGTACCAGTACCGATTGCTTCAAACAGCGCGCAGTAAAAGCAGCTGGTAGACGAGTAGACGAATCCAAAGTACCAAGGGAAATGACAATTAAATTAAGAGAAATAATTGGCACAACAGTTTAGAAACTCGACTGGCACCCACATTTGAACATCATCAGTTGGCCCAATGCAATCTAGTAACCCTTGATCCATGCCATCCCATCCTCATCAACGAATCCATGGAAATGGCGAGGATTGCTTCCTCAGCTTGGGGGGTCGGCTGGCAGGGTCTGTGGTGAGCCACCAGGGTTGCCATGGTTCGGTGAAGCAAACCTTTGCCTAGGCTCTGCGGTCTCGTATGCAGACCAGTAAATGCCACAGGCCCTTAGAAGTAGAGCAGGTGGAAAGTCACATGATGAACCATTAAAGGCTTTTGTTGGATCCCTAGGGTATATAATATATATCCTATATTTGGATATACAATAATTATTATATATATTTTTAATAGATCGATAGATGTATTCATTATCATGGATACATGTCTAGATCGAGAGAGAGATATTCACAATGGTTTGTTTCTTTAAAGTCTGCGACCCAAAGATGTGTTCAAACAAGATCCAGTTCACAAGACGTATTAACTTCCGAACGCCCGCGCAGCACTGTGCCAACGAAGGCACATGACATTTGGGTTTCAAGAACCACTCCTGGATCCCAGCCCTGGCATTGCATGGTCATACTAAGACCTTGACAGACCTGTGGAAACAATCATATGCACTCATTCTTTGATTCTTCATATTACTAGGGAGAATATGGTCACTAACTAGACCCCCTCGCCTCAAGGACATATAGGTGAGAGTCTTGTAGACTTTCAAGAACTCATAGCCTTCATGAAACATAGCTTGGGACTCTTCAGCAGTCCTAAGTTCCGGTTCCATTATGTTGACAACATAACCTACTAAACCTAGTCGAAGCGAAGCATGTGTATCAATGCAGTTCGATGGAAAAATCCAGACAAAACCAACCACAACGAGTTTCAGATAGCGGCCAGCTCGCTCCATCATGCCCAAGAATCTGGACATTCGCCTCCTTGGCAGGACGCCAGGGTTGGGAAGGATCTGATCTGGGCATTTGCAAGGAGTTCTTACACCTGATATCCAGAAAAAATGGTGGACATACTCCAAAAAATAAAGACAACTAATCATCAATTTCAACAATTGTATTTAAGTCATCTTTGAAACGAAATGATTGTATGTTGTCACACCGTTACTTGAACGACATATGTGATATAAGCAGTATATAATATATATGGCAAGTTAACATGAAACACAGTGAGCAATTGAGTAAATAGTACTATTAATTTATGTATTTATGAAATCACATTATCAAATATCACAGGCATGGTTCCAAACCAGCAGTTGTCATGCCAATGTTTGTGCGTTTCGTATTTGCACGTTTGTGTGGCAAAAAAAAAGTCCTGTACAAACTTTGTGATCGAACAAAATTAAAAGAAAATTGGTTTTCATAGTTTATATTGATAACCAAAGTTTGGGATCATAAAGAGCCCATGCATGTAAACACTCCACATTCAGAGATTGCCAGCCAGAGCTTCAAAGCAGCTGCAATCAAATGAAATCGCCCATCGCATTGTGGCAAGCCCTCACAAGTACTTGCCATGTAGACCTCATGGGTCAGCCATTCCAAGACCACACGGCCATTGTAGGCTTTCGCAGTGAAAAGGATGTCCGAGTTCTTCTTGAGCAACTTAGTCGGCAAAGTGAATTGGCAACCCTGCCCCAATTCCGATCATGATGCGCAGGTTTCTCTTTTGAAACTGAACCATCTCTGGGAATGCGCAATGCAAAAAAAACGATAGAACCAGTATCAGGTCAGGGCACCATTTTTTCTGTGAAAGGTGGCTGGGAGCATTCGATTTTGTTTGCAGAACACCACTGCTTGAACTTCGCATATCCCCTTGCCAGTTTCACTGAAACTGAAACCTCGTCATGGCCAAACCAGCCGCATCGAAGTAACAAATTCCTGGGCAGCGGTTGGATGGTTCTAAGGTGTTTCTCACTTATACATCGCGTCAGCAGCACACAAAGCAAAAAACAAATCATGTGTGACTTCGAATCATACTGCTGTGTGCGCTGATGTGCTGTAGGCTAGATTCATGCCCGATCCATTGCAAACAAAGAGGAGCCCCAGATGAACCACGTGCATCAGGCACCAGCGAATCATACTTGGGTGAAAGTTGCGAAGTCCAACGAGAGGACCTGGCTGCAGACAAGGATGGATTGAAAACCCACCTCTTGCCAGCCAGACATCACAAAGCATTGAGAAGCAAAACTTTAATTTAGTTACAGCACCAGGAAACACACCCCTGAAGGAGGCATTCGTTCCGCCAAGAATTCGTCACGGGTAAACAGCTGGTCATTCCAGTTGCTAGAATCGAATGACCAATAAAGGTCAGCTGGATCATCTGATTGGGACAAAGCTCTGCACCAATAGCAAATCTTGATTCCATTCCAAGAGCAGTTGTGAAAGCGGAAAGTTCTTTTGTGCCATTGCCAGTCCCCACGGATCTCGGTTATGGCACACCTGAATTTAAAAGGTTGTCCTGCTAGATCTTGCAGGTGCTTCGGCAACTGCTCACCATATGGCCCCTGATCAGGGTGACAGCCATCACACAGGCAGTTTAGGGACCATGTCACCCTTCGTAAAAGGACTTGGATGGTATGATGACGCCAGCATTTCTCCTCAGGAATGACCGTCACCAAGAACCGGGAAGCCCTGACAGTCTTGGGTTTCCAAAGCGGAATGTTGAAGTAAATGCCAATGCAGTTGGTGGTGTCAAACTTGGTGTTCACCCTGGCTGCATCCCCGTAGATGCCCAAAGGGACCGCATCAACAGGCACACCTTGTGCCCAAGGCTCGCCGTACTTGGAGTTGTGCTCCCAATATTCCCTCAAACATGATGATGGAATTCTCAATCCAGCGTATTCAAAGAGGAAGTGCGCAATGGAGTGTGGATCCATTATTGGCCATTCTTCAATCCTGAACTTTTCAAGGCCATCTTCTAGATCCATGTGCTTCACTGGAAGTTTGATGCGTTCAATTGCCTGGGGTGGGCAAACATACACCTCATCGCTCCGGGAAAAAAAAGTAAGTTCTTGAATGTACGATATCGTTTTTTTTCAAGAACTGTTATTCTAAGCACACCATGCTTAGTCATACAGGGTTCGAAAACAAAAACAAAAACAACAATTAACATGGTGTTCAGTAGATAAAGCAGAACCACGATAGTTGAACAGTTGTCCATATAAGATTAAAAGGACTTATACACATAGAAACCCAAGTAGACATTATATGGGAAACATAAGCTAAGTATATTATAAGTATGGCCCGCAAGATGGATGGTGAAATTTGAGATCCTGTATTTTATATCGACCCTTTCACTGATCGTTATCTATGCGAACAAACTGCAGTATAGGTTTTATTTGAGAAAAACATTATAATATATGATATTGAAATTGGTCTCACCGAACATCAAAACAGTATTGGTTACCAAGTCACTGGCCCATCTTTGAAGTTTCTCCACCAATCCCTGGAATTGTTCCGGCCAGACATTCTACCCAGTTTCTTGGTCATACCATGCACGATGTGGCCATCTGAATCCTGGCACCGGGGTTTGCCTTTGATAATGGCTATTACGGGAATCCTGTAACCAATTCTAAACAAACACTGGTTCGTGAACATGTCTTTGCACCATGATTACCTGAGTACTATCACCATAATGTTAAAGATGTGTTCAGGTTTAATATGTTTATATGGGCATCAGTCACTTCAAAATTCAACATGGGGTGAATTGATGATTGTTGTTTGTTCGACATGGGGTGTTGACAAGGTTTTAAATCCACAGTTAATTTTATCGGTTGTTTTTGATTTATATGTTGATTTGGTACTGACTATACATGCACATGCATACATAGTGAACCATGGATAGATGATAACTAGAATGTACTATATGAAAACGATATAATATATTAGATAAATAAAATTAATATTATATGTAATATCATTAATAGTTTATTGGTTGGTGGTTACATCCCTTGGGTGTGGTATACAACTATTATAATATATATATATATCATATATAAAATATATTAATTATATATCATAAATATAATTATAATATTATAATATTATTTATATAATAATTATATTATATAAAATAATAATATAATATATAAATAAATATATATATATATATATTATATAATATTAATATATTATATTATAATAATATAATTTAATATTTATTATAATATGCATATTATATATATATTATATATGAAATATATCATCAATATATAAATAAATATTATATATATATCACATATTTTTTTGTGTAGAATGTATATTGATCATACTACCACTGCGTTGCTAGAACACTAGTTCATACGTTAATTAATCATATCATGCAATATGTGTTTTAAAAACTGCACATTGGCATGTTTTACATAATTATGCAATAATAACTTATATATATATATATTAATACGTACATTATATATATTATAATATATACACACTGTATTATATATTAATTATAACATATAATATAAGACTCACACAATTCCACCCACACAGGGTTCCTCGCTCACCCTTCTGGCAAGGAGCATGGGCGTGAGCTTTCAAAGCCTTCATCTCCTTGCCAACGCTGGATCCCTCAGCAGGACAACGGCAGTGGTTTGTACCAACCGGTTGGTAGTGGGTATGGGGGCTAATGAGGCATGGTTTCATTAATTAATATAATGATAAAGAAATAAGGTCTCCTCATAATTTTTTGGTTTAACACTCATCATCGAAAATGGGGAATAGAACATGTATTTTTATGTTGTGTGTCAGGTATTGATTCAAACACAAATACCATGTGTGTTGTCTTGTTTGAAACATTGACTGGAAATTTGGGTTTACATTGTTTCTTTTAAGGTATCCTTAATTTTGACAGCAGGCCATCCCACCTCTCTAACCAAGGGACACCACCACTGACTTCATGTATGGCATTTTCAAGCATCGCCGATACACCAGCATCATCAACACCTGCGTGGGGGCGAAGTCATAAGATTACACCAACCATGATTTAGTGAAGGGTTGTATATAAATTTTCAATAGCTCAAATCGATCCACTAAGTGTACCATGTTTTTTGGTTGGTGTCACAACCCGCATTGTTTTGGGGGTTGGTCACTCGCAATTTCCCAAGAACAGCTCAAAGACTGTGCAATGTTCGGTTGCTGCGGTCTCACATTTTCCAACCCTGGTGATGTCGCCTTCCAACATGAAATTATCGGATCTCCAAAGTATTGTGTTGTAAGCACAACATATTTGCCATGCCACACCTGCCTGCTTGACTCCCTGGGAGGTCTCCCACCAAACCCCAACAACAAAACAACAATATTTTTACACTTGATCGGTATAGACGTGATCAAGTTCATACGGAATTGGATCTGTGCAGGGAACCTGAAACTATAAGATTGTAATCAGATTGTTTACATTTGGTGGACCTCTGTTGTAGTTGTTTTATTTACAATGACAAGATTGTAGAATAGAACTCATTTATGTTTGGTGAACCTCCACATGTTGCAAGCCTAAGCAAGTACAGCCAACGAACGATCAAAATACCAGGTAATCAACCCAGTAGTTTCAACGGTCACTTCAGATTTGACCGGGTCAAAAAGTCCTTGAATTGGGCTTCATGTTGATCACTGTCCTTGATGAGTACCTCCAGACCGTTCACCTAAGTTGCAAAGCAATAGTTTGAACTAATGGCCTCATGCACGTGCATGCATGTTGTATATATCATGGAATGACTCATGGAATGCGTAATTTTTAAGATTATGCTTTTAGCTTCTCCATGCAATCATGAAGGGTATGTGGGCCAACACAATACTAAGCAAGCCCAGACATACGGTAAGCCAAGTTACGTCAAGATTGTCAATTTGATCTTGGAGGTCATCACGGATCTTGAGCAACTTCTTCTTGAAATGCACCAGCTCGCCCTCAATCGCTGCTCGCAACGCCTGAGGCCTGACAAGGGCAAAGCTGCAATGGCATCTCAGGAGTTTTGGTTGGTGGGGTGGCTGGTTAAAGATCCTGAGGCATGTTTGCATTTGTATTACGGGGTCTATTATAATAAAAAAAAATAGCGTTCTTTTATAGTTTATTTTATTTGCATGGTGACAGGTTTGATTGAAAGCCTGCAACAAGCTGTGTATGGGACATTATATGTGAACATGGATTGTGATTATTTTCGTTCATGAACGAAAATAAACACAATCCATGTACTTGATTGAACTGCTTAGATGAAAGAGAATTCTCATAGGATACTTGAGTGTTATGGTGGTGTTCATTCTTTAAATATTTGGGTTGCATCGTCTGAAAATTGTTAATGGCTTTGCCCCTATCACCTTTTTTTACCGATATGGAAGCCATGAAAATGAGTATGGATTCACATCAAATGCATGAAATATGATTGACATACCTGCTTTTTTGGAAACACCCACATGCCAAAACAGCCCACATTGTCACAATTCACATTGGGCACCTTGGGAAAAAGTATATGCTGATATTACCCATTGTTGACTATGTTCCTTTGATTTGGATGAAGTCTTACCCAATAGTGACCATAATGTTCCTCATAAGGAATGTTAATCTGTTGATCTGTGAATCTAGACTCTGAATCTATTGTTGATCGACATTCACCAACTGTGTAAGTAAGGACTGGGTTGATCAAAAAAATGCCGGTAAACCAGGTCATTGTGGCTTGGTTTCTTTTGCGGGGTTCATCATACAGTACCCCACGAGGCATAATCACGTGACAGCAACATGCATGTAATGTTGGTGTACTGGACGTTTTCCAGGTGAGTTAGAAATTAATAATAAAATCAATGGACAATCAATGGAACTTTGGCTTTGACATGGACTCCATCCTTAAGACCCAAAGGGAACCCACTGAACCTGGCGCAGTGCCAGAACCCCAGAACAAGTCACCTTCTTTGCATGTATTGTTTGCTGATTCCAAATCATTTCAGGCATATTTCCAACAAGAAAAAAATAACATCCCATTGCAACCATAAGGACTCATTTATTTGCCAAATCCATATGCCGGGGCTCTTAAGTTAGTCATTGTATATCATACATCAAGCTTTTATACCACCAGATGAGCTAGTGGAGGATTATGGACAAAAACCACCATGGTTTGTTGATACCAAATCACAAATGATTTGCTTGTACCAGAAACAACTACCTCGTCAGAAGTATCAACCAAGCAGATGATTCCACTGCTAATAATATATAAAATATATATAATTTATATATTATATAATAGATCAAATATATTTTTAATATTATATATTATATAATATATTATATTAATAAATATAATATATACAATATAATATCTTATATTATTATTATAATTAATTAATTAATATAATATAATAAATTTACATAATATATTATAATATATATATATATATTATAATTTTGTTATAAAATATATTATTTATATAATATATTATTTATATAATATATATAATATTTATTATTTAATTATAAAATACAATTATTATTTAATATAATTAATTTTATTATAATATATATATATAATATAATATAATATTATATAATATATATTATAAATTTAATATAATATTATATAATTGATGTATCATGTTCCTCGATCTATGCAATCTATTCCCAATTTGTTGCCACAACATTGCAACGCCGAGGCCCCCAGCATTTGGGCAACCATCTTTTCCTTCTTGCAGGCATGAGAGATCTTGTCGTTGACTCGGCTCATAGCCTGCGTGGCAATAACCCAACAGAAATTCAGAACAAATAGTAAAAAATCCTGGGGGTCAAACATGATATGCTGACATTCTTCAACATATACATGGCTGTCATTCTGATGACCATAGGTGTCAGTCCTAAAGATAAAAATGATCACCAATAAAAACAACAAGTCAAAATCAGTAAATTGCATGGGTAAATCAAGGCCGAGTCTCACAAGAGTAAAGGTAGACAACAACCCCATCAGAGCCCAGGGAGGTGATATAGATCTGAATTAAGTGTCTTTTTACAAAAGTTATATATCCCAAATAGGATACTGCAGCCAGGGTGGCAAACGGAAATAATTGTGATTGTCAATGGGGGGTACTTGGTCCAGTCTGGCCTTCTTGGCTTTTCCCAGCAGTTCCTTTTCTGCCTTCTCCTGCTCTCTGACTTTGTCCTTGTCACGCTTCTCCTGTTCTTTCTGCAAGCGTTTCTCCTTCTTTTCCTTCGTTTCTTTCTTCGCCTTCTTGCCCTTAGATTTCTTCTTGCTTTTCTTCTTTTCCTACCAAAATTTTGTCATCACCAGAGCACTCACTACCCCAAAGTCAGATTTGATCTATCAATTACCACATGTGGGTGAGACTGAAAACCTGGTCATAGTGTTGCTGGGATGGGACTGTTCACACACTAACAGCTTGTTGAGATTCATTCAGATTGATGAAACCTGTTGGATGGATACATCAAATTGAAACGCTGTATATATACATGCGCTACCTGACATTCAAGTCAAGTATGTGATTGGTACAAATTGTTTCTTACAGTAACCTGACCGGCCTCAGACGATGAGGAAGCAACGCTGACGGCGGAAGACCCACCACTTGACTTTGAGCGTTTCTTGCCCCTCTTCTTGTCCTTTTTGTCAGAACGCCCTCTGTTTCCCACCTCCTCGCTGTCGCTGTCAGCATCCACCGATTCGAAAATCTCTTCCAGCACCTTGTCTGAGGACTCCGAGATTCCCTCGGAGTCCCAGACCAAGTAAAGCCGCATTGCCTGCAAGTAGTATTGGAAACTTGCAGGATAGTCCAAGGGGGAAATCGAACAGTTCTAATCGTCAGATTCATAATATGTATGATACATTGATACGTGTGAAAAATAAAATACAACCAACATGATCATATATTATATATATAAGACAATATATATTAATTTATATTGTAACGTAATATATCATGCATGCATCCATGCAAGCATATTATTATTGTTATTATTAGTTTTGCATGGTGTATGCATGATGCACATTGGGTGGTCAGGGGTTCCAGGATAAGCAACTGGGAAGTTCAAATCGAAAAAAAATACTGCAGACCAAAACATGATCCAAACATGACAGCAATAAATGTAAGAGTGAACACCGAACACTAAAGTCATCTGAATTTGTCAGTTAGAAGTCATGTTTGGAAATTGTGGTTTTGAACATATTCACATAGAATCTATTTTAAAACCGAACAGTCATAACCCACCACCAAAAAATCCAAAAATGGTCCGGCCTCGTTCTGCGGGCAATCTGGGTGTGGCTTCGTATGACTTTCGTACAACTCAGCGTCCGTTAACTTTGTGTTGCAGATGTCATCTGCGATTTCCTCTGAATCATACTTTTTCACCAACTGCGAACGGGTGAGCCACACCCTGGCTCCGTGGGTGCGCTCCATCTTCTTCAAAGTCATGTGTTGGTACAGTTTCGATTCCTTCCAGTTTCCCTTTGATGACATCCACTCTTCCATCAAAACCTGGAGCTTCGAAGAGCCTCAGCCAGGGAACAGCATTGCAACGACACCACAGAATGTGTAACATATCCTCGACCTAGATGAAATGATGGTGACACTATATCATAAAGCAATTGTCTTGTTCCAGGCATCAACAGGTAAATTAATTAATGATGATTACATGCAAAATATATTTTGGATGTATTGTTGCTGTATTTTATTGAAATCAGGTCCCCAGGGCCCACATTACTAAAGAAATTTCATGACCATTTCCTACCAGTCCAAAACAACACAATATATCAATTATATTACTACATAATAATATTATTAATATAAATTAATAGTTTTTCTTTTCCGGGCAGGGAAACCAATCCACTCTTGTACATTGGCAGTCACTAAACATTATTACACGATTATAAGTGAGCTGTCTCGCGGGAGGCTGACACTGCCTGAACAAGTGCAACCCAGTGACAGTACTTGGCAGCCTTGTGCGCCTTCTGGATCTCTGGAGGCGAGTGGTCTTAGTGGGGGCCGATCATGTGGCCGTTTGTGGTTCGATTCAAACAGTGAATCATTTGACATGTAGAGCGTGGCTAAGCAATAGTCAAAATCCTACATCTTTACTAGACAAACTCCAAAACAGTATCAAACCAAAGAAACCACCGTTCTTATATTTCATAGGTTTGAAATGGTTATGGTTTCGAAATTTAACATCATGATCAGGCAGCCACCATTTGAACACACGGAAAGCAAATGAGCCATACCTGAGAACATGTACAATGTATTACAGTGTGTTTGTTGAGATCGAGATATACACACAACAAGTTTTAAACCAAATTGCTACATATCATATGAATGTCATATTGGTCAACAAATTTTATATCATATGAAGTAAAGGGCATAATCCAATCGTACAGCTTAAACGACGAAGCCATATTATTGAGGCACAGCTGTCGGACCCACCTACATGTGCACACATGTACAACACAACATGCAATGTGGTTGCACGGAGGACCCATGATCATTCAATAGAATAATTCCAATATTAAATGCATTAAATATTATATATAATAATATAATATATATAATAATATTATATATAGTATATAAATAAAATTAATTGATTGATATAATTTATTTGTAATATTATTATTATAGTGTACTTATTAATATTATCTATAATGCATATATTTGAATTACAATATAATATAATTAGTATATATCGATAGACATAATTCATATAAACACAAACATTCATGCATGCATTTATTCACACATTACGCGAAAATGCTACGTGTGAAATATAAAACATAATCTCATGATTTTTGTACAATGTTGCTCCCTGAAGTACACTCTTTCATGAGGAAGCAAGCACATGCGCTATAACCGTTTCATTGGCTTGGCCTACTATCATTGAACCAATGAACCAGAGCTGGGCTGGACGGTTGATCAGGCATATCACACAGTGACACAATATGAAAGATATTATTAGAGAAAGCACCACCAGTCTAAACATGTTGTTGAACAACCAACCAGTAAAGAACCAAAGATATGAGATACCAAGTCATGCAACCTAGGCACTCATGATGTGCCGGGAGAAGCGCATAAATCGGGCATGGTTTGCCTTTTCTTGCGGCGTTTTTTCTCGACGTCTTTTTGGAACCACAGCCTCCACAGCACCAGGTTGTGTGTTACCATCCCCATTCCCTTGCGGGGCAGCTGGTGTGTCAGCTGGTGTGGCAGCTGGTGTGGCAGCTGGTGTGGCAGCTGGTGTGGCAGCTGGTGTTCCAGCTGGCTGGGCACCTGGTTGGGCAGCTGGTGTGGCAGCCGGAGCTGGCGGTAACGGCGATGTTGGCAGTTGCTGATGTGTTTCTGGTCGCCTCAAGTTTTCATGTTCAGCGTTTGCCTGCTGGTGTTGCCTGGTCGCGGTAGGAGGCCCAGGTGTGTCGGGTGCTTCGTCAGCTTGCTGCTGCTTCACTGCATCAGTAGCTCTCTTGCATGGTGCTGATTTGGCAGCAGTGGGCTTTGGGGCTGCTGGCGCTGGTGGGCTGGTAGAAGGTGCTGCCACTGGTGGGCTGGTAGAAGGTGCTGCATGGGCGGAAGGGCTGTAGTATTGTGTTGCAACACTGGGCAGTCTGTCACCTCCAACCTCAACCTTGCACTGCGATGGTAGGGCCGAGGCCTGGCTTGGGACCCCTTCACCACCTCCCTGGTTGTGCCCAGTCAGGTTGTCATGTTGTTCTGCTTTCCCGTTCATGCTGCCCTGGGCTTCCTTCTCTCTGAGTTTCTTTGCTTTTTTTTCAGCTTTGCGAACTTTCCTGCTGGGTTTGGGCACTGATACCTTTTCTTTAGAGCTGGGGTCCACTGCATCTGGCTCAGCAGTGAAAACCCTGCGGATCTTGGATGGGGGCGTATGGCATGAGGTTTCCAAAGCATGCTCCAACTGAGAGTCTGATGCTGGGACTGTGGTGGCTTGGCTGTCAGATTCTCCTGCGCACTTAAACGCTCGCAAAGATGGTTAGGGGGGTGTCAGAGCTACATGGAAAGTATCTGCGCTGGTCTGAACAAGCACTATTATTTAAGTTTATGGATTTGCACGTGCTACTTGAGGTGGTGATTATTAATTGAGCTGCATGTGTGTCTCTAGCTAGTATATGAAAGATATGTGTAGCAACGATTAACTAGGTCACAGGTGTCATGTCCATACAGGACCCTTCTCAAGTTACACAACCAAGGGTTTTAATATGATCGTAGTAACTGGTGGAAAAATCAAGAGGATACTGGAGGGGGATAAATCAAAATGATGCAATTTATCAGCCAATATAGGTGACAACTGGGCTCATGGTTTGTGCCAACATAGAATCTTGCAATATATGTTCTTATTGACCAGAATGCACCAAGCACATGGCTAAAGTTTATTTGGGATCATATGGACAAAAAAGAAAACTTACAATGAGAATTTGGATGTGCATATACACATGCAACAAGATCCATATACAATAGAACATCATTATATAATATATTATATATACAACGTAGTGTACAATTTAGGATAATATCTGGGCGAATACAGGGCTTCTATTTGGGAGAGACATGATGCCGGGAAACACCCAACCTTCTGCAGGCCGTGGCATCACACGTGCTTCTGGACCAGGCGGCACCGGCTTGGCAGCAAGCTGTGTTGACAACCTGGTCGGGGAGTGTAGGACACACACAATAGAATCGTTGGAAGACCATTTCGGGATATAAGCTACAAAAAATGATCATATTATATTAGTTTGTTATAATAATAATATAATTATTATTCATGGTTTATACTACTAGTTTATAAAATATAATATTTTATAATTTTAATATTATGATATAATAAGAATACATATAAATATAGGGTATTATTATAATTATTATATATTTTATTATAACGTAATAATTATATTATTAGTTTTGCATGGCTGATGCATACGCTTCGAAGGCAACATTAAGAATCCTGTTGATTTGTTCTATGGTGTATGATGCCAGTCATGCTGTTATGAAACCCAAAGAAACATGTTGGATATTATCGGTCTACGTAGTTTTCACAAATGAAATGTTGGTCATCGTAACATCAAAACCGAGTGACCTGAAATACATGTACTAGAATGACTGGAGGCATGTAGTACAAGGGCAATTGACAAAAGACAATTGATAAGTGCTAAGTAGATTGAAACACCTGAAATAAACATGGTAACATGTCAAAGAATTTGTAAAGGACATGAATATCATAATCTATATTATATAAGATATACTCTATAGTATTATATTATAATTAATATAAATTTATAATATTTATAATATATATTTTAAATTTTAATTTATAAATATTGTAATACAATATAATAATAATAATAATATATTTTTAATTTAATAAATATATATTATATATATATATTATATAATATATATTATATTATATATTATATATTACACGCATATATATCACAATTTATTGTGAATTTTATATAGTATTATTATTGGTATTATTATCAATATAATGTTGATTGATACCAATCACATCACAGTATACTACAGTACATTCGACAAGAACCACAGTCAGCAGTAGACGTACATGACCTGAACCGATCATGGACCCAACCCAAAATTTCACATGAATGATTGGACAAATACGATCATTCAATATAAATTAGCACGAACCGAGTGTAAACGATGCATGATGCACCACATAAACACAGCTCCAGCATGTCATGGTGTTGAAGTGCATGCATGTTATACCATATGTATAATACAATGCAAAATATATATCATGTATGTTTTAGCATGTATTTGATCCTGCATAATGTATTTTTTGTGTGCATGGCAACATCATGGTGACATGGTGTATTCCCAATATGAGATATGTAACATAGCAGAACCCCACGGCAGCATCTGCGGAGGTAGATCAACATTAAGCAGCCGTTCCATGCTAGTAGTAGCGGCATTTAGCTCGGCGTGCCTTTGTGCACGGAGCGCCGCTGCTTCCAGCGCACGACGTGCCACATCAGCCATGATACCCAGACTGTCAAACCTACACTACCCTTCACCAAAGACTTTGATCCATAAAGTTGTGAATGGATGGATTTTCCAATTCAGCAACCAAAACGAGAGTGGTGTACATACATGTGCAGAATGACCACAACATGGAGTTTATCACCAATTCATGGCACAAACATGTTTTGCCATGGTTTGCTATGTTTTGCCCCCAAAACGTGTTTGTGGTACCATCTGAAAAAGTGGAATTTTTGGGGTTATGTCGTTCACGGTTTTTAATGGTGGTTCACGGCATTTAATGGGGGTTCACGGAAGTTTCACGCACGTTTCACGCTGTTTCACGCTACCCCCCCCGCCCCACATTTTTTGGGGTCTCTGAATCTACTGCAAGGTGCAAGTTGCTAGCTAATGAGCCGCAATGTTTTCTTTTGATTGACGCTGCTAGGTGACACATAGGTCACGTCAACATTAATTTGACAGTGTTCCGAAGCAGGTTCATTCAAACAACATTCATTTGGTTTTTGCAAAACAAAGTGGGAATTCATGGTAACTATCAATTCTTCCTGCCAAAAACACATGCACTGTCTCTATTAGATTCCCTCCACGGTGTTGCAACCCAATGTGTAATTATGCAACACCGGGCCCGGGTTAATTTAGATTGTGTAAATATTATCTAAGCCATCACTCAGCAACGGGGTGTAAGCACCAGTTGCTCGCTCCTGCTTCAGGAAGTCAGAGATGGGTGCTAGCATTGCATGGCGCCAGCGGTAGGGCGCCTGGCAACGGTGAGGATGGGTTCGGAGATGTGTAAGCCATAGGATGTGTATCCCAAAGTAATGGGTGCAAATTTATAATGATGGCATCATGCTACGGATAGCTCAAACCAACAAATATTTTGGGTTTCCAAATTGCAAACAAAATCTTTAATCTGAATTCATGGAAGTGGTGGAAGTCCAGTTTGTTCACTTCACTAATTACTGGTGAACGTAGGAATCTATATTAGGGATAAATAAATGACAGCTAGCATGCTAGCAAAATAATATGAAGAACACGGGCAAGTAGCATTGAAGTAAATTTACTAGCTACAATATCTCTCAATACTTGTGTTCCAAGTCTTCGTTTGGAGCATTCATTCAAAGAATAGCACTTTGGAGTTATCATTTCAGTTGGTACAGTATGTTGTTTATCATACCTTGACCTGAAGATATCTTAATTGATAAGATTCACTCGGAAAATTGATCAAGGGTGATTTTAGGGAAGTACGTATTTCTACCATAAGTAGAGTTCATCCAGAATATGCCAACATGGTAGGAAAGCACGACCAAAATGTTAAAGCACTGCAGGGTTCATAAATTTATTGCATATATATATTATATATATATGGCTTGAGGCTTTTAGCCGTCAACTACTTTATTTTGCCATGTGGGCAGTATATGTACTACATGGCTTGATTACTAAGTGTGCATGTGTCAATTGGGACCGGTAGCCACCCACAAGACTAGAAAGGAGATACTGCGCAGCTTTATGACCAATAGTCAACACATGTAATACCATGCAGGGCCCACTACATGATTGTTTTTCATGTGCATTATAAAATATATTAGATCTATATAATATAATAATATAAAATAATACATGCATATATTATATATGCATATTAATATTACTAATATTATTATTTATATTTATATTATTATTATTATAATATTATATCTAATATATAGTATATTATTATATATATTATTGTAATCATTATAATATATTTGCTATACATAATATGTGCATGTGTATATATGATATTAATAATGATTCGATATAATATATAACAAATTACACATACAGATTGGTGTCCAGGCTGTTTTTCCACACGCGTGTCTTTCCAAGACCTGCTGCGCCCCATGCCATTCAGCCTTGAGCTGCTGCGGTTGTTTGACGCCAGGCTGCAAAGGAGGAGTCACAATGCCACCAGCTCGTTCCTGAGACATGGGCCGGATTGGAAGGCAGGGATGAGAATAATAATTGTTTAAGATATAAAACAAATTTGAATCATTGTCAGTTAAGAAGATATTGCCAAAGCTCCGTCGTGTGAAGTTTGAAGATATGCTTGGCAAAGCCTTTTGGGTATTCAGCCGAGCCCTTCATAGCAGGCCCCCCCTGCCTTAGTTTTTCTGATGAATGCAGTGTGTTAGTCCAACCGGCCAACTGATGTATCATCAAAGCACTTTTGAATGAAGAAAGTCATTCCACCATCGTGTCACAAATAGAGAAATAACATGTTTGGTCACACAATACAATGCATGTCATAAAAAACATATCTGCCATCAAAAAAGTAAATAGTATTCATTCACACATGCATGCATGTACAACATATTATATAACATACGTACTTCGACTTGAAAATCAGGCTGTCAAGAATGATCACTGGGTTTCAGCACAGCAGAAACTATAAAGGACTTGTTATACTCGATCAATGTAAAGTAACAGGAAAGTTGCAGTCATGATACACTGTCTTACGTCCTCGCTTGTTGATCCTCTTGATAACCATGGCATTCTTTCGGTTCTCCTTTGCCTTTGCAATGCGTGCCTTGTCCCTCTTCCCCAGCTTGCGCTGCAGTTTCGGAATCCATGCCCTCGGCCGTGTGCGATTGAGGTGACAAGTTGTGGGGATGTTGTCTCTGAGGACTAGGCGCGCTCCCGAAGAGAAGAGTGGGCTTGTTGAACATGGCCCCATAAGCTCCCATTGGACTCAGCAAAAAGGGTCAATAATTTGATTAAGGAACATGTTGCTGGTTTCATATCAACATGACAATGTCCAACATGAGCGATCAGATGAGCACGATGATCACTATTAACGACCCCGATAAGGTATTTGTTTATATAATTTCTAGATTAATAAGAAATATTATCCATATATATGACGGTAAGATTAGCCCTGTACTAAAGCAGTTGGGCTCTGGTCTTGATTGAGAATATTTATTTAAATAATTGGCAACAGATAACGCCAACCTACCAATATCTGATCTAGATTACGTTGTCGATCTAGGAGAGTTGTTATGCATAAGAGGAGTTTGAAAAAACCTTGGACACTGAGCAGCGGGCAAGCTGACTGACTCCCACGGTGATGGTCGAATGGCGAGGGCTGCAAACTTGAAGTATGCCAAAAAAGGCATTAGGCTGGATCGTGGTTGCTCGGTCAGCCACGAACATCCACGGGCAATTGCGATCAAACCCAGCAGGATCCAACGACAAGTAATCCTCGGTGGAATGAAGTCATGCAGGATGGTGTATGGATGTATGGTGATATTAATTTGCAGTATATCAACAAAAAACAAATTCAATAACTGCATGCATATACCCTAGCTAGTCAGTCGACTGTTTGTTTCAGACTACTACGAAACACCTAGTGTGCACTAGCTGATTCAAAACCCCAAAGTGTTGAATCATACCGCAGTAGATTGAACCAAACTGAATCCCAGTACTGACATAAATAGCCTGTATGCAATTGTTTGAGCCATGATACTGGTTCGACAAGCGGACGTATTCACGACTGCTGTCACCCAGAATTCGGACCTTTGATCTTTTGCTGGTGGCTCGGTTGATCCAAACCCAGCTGCTACAGGGCGGACCGCCCACCAGCAAGCCTCCAGGTTTGAGCTGCAACGTCATCTTCAACGCATTCATCCAGCCAGTCCTGGGCCAGGTGGCTGCAAGCATTGGTGCATTATGTTTGGGGATTGGCCAGGGGTCCACAAGCGCAACCTGCCAAAATTGATCGTTATATCGATGATCATTGTAAAATGTTTTCTGAGTTTTCTGAGTGTTACATTGTTGGTTCAAATCAGTTATGTAATGCACATTGCAGATCACAATTCATGGGATTTGTGAACTGCATTTTGTTTTAAAGATGTACTGGATATATAAATATATATGATAGAATTAATTAATATTATTTTTGTTATTAGTACATGATAAAAAATATTACATTAAAATAATACATTATAAAACATATTAATATTATAAAATGCAAATATTATTATATTATATAATATTAAAGTGTGATATTAATAATATTTATGTTTTGTTTATATAATATTATATATATATTCTTAAAATAATTATTATAATTCTTATATTAAATATATTATGCAAATGCTTTTGTTCAATGCTGGATCCCCAGACATACCAACCATGCACAAACCAGCATGAAACAGTTTTGTGGAAATAAAGATAAGAGATGATAAGAGTCATTGTTTCATATGTTGGTTGTCATCGTCAGGCTCCAAAAAGAAAACATAGTAGCTTCAAGTGTAGTGTAGCGATGGGGCATGAGCTAATACTACATAGATCCCATATCACAGGACGAGTTCAGGAAATCCAAATCGAACAAATGTTGGACATAGGAATATGGGTTTGCTGAGTGGCATGGACTTGCCCCAGTGGTCGTGTATTGTGTATGTTATAACCTTCATTTGAAGTATGTTGACAAGGACGCCGGGCCAACCCCCATGTGTGATCAATATATGCAAGGTTTTGATGTTAGGAATCCAGAATCTAAAGCTCACCATATTCTCACCAGAAATAATTGGGACCCGGGCAAGCTGAGAATGTCTCCACTTTCCCCATCATTGATATCGAAGCGCCCCCTCGGTGAAGACTACTTTGATGTCCCACCCAACCATACTGTGTCACATGATGTCTGATTTTACTAGTTTGGATTTTTCAGATTACCATGCGGTTCAGACACAAATACAATCAGTCGACTTACAAATGTAGAAGCAACTTTTGGGCTCCAGACGCTCGCAATCCTTGCTCACCTGGGATGCCCGGCTAGACCAACCCCAGTACGACCAAACAAATCAAAAAACAAGAATGTATTTCAAGTTCCATGGCACATACATGTGCATACCATATCTTGCATCCATGCATGCTCGCATCTTAAGATATAAGTTTTCCGGAACTGGATTACAGAGACACAGGACTCGAAATCACTTGCCTATGCCTATATCAAACATCAACATGGAAGAATCAAATTCTTACACAACCAATTTATTTTGGGATCACTTGCTGACTGAAAATGATACAGGTATATGGAAACCACAATGATAGATAACAACTACAAGAGCAAATATAACCACATAGCTGAACTAGAAGTCAAAAACATATATTATATTATATATATATGCATGTTATATATTATACAATATATTTAAATTAATATTACATGTAATTCTCAACCAAGCAGGTAAGAGGCTGCAGTCTTGGGGGCCCCACTGTAGTAGGTGGATATAGCAGCGGCACCGCAGAAAGCATCCACAACGTCCAGGGCCTTGGGGCTGGGCTGGCGATTAACTTTCACAATATATATTATATTGCACAGAAAACGAAATTCACATTTCATTATAATATATTGTGGATGCTGAATACACTTCACATATGTTATCTAAGTCTGGCTCATAAACCAAAACATTGAGATCATACGTTACTTAGATATCATCAGGACAAAAACAAAGATATATAATATACTAAATATATTATATTATATTATAATATATATAATTATATAAATTAATATATATTATATATTATAGATCATTATAATCGTGGTATAATTCTATGATGGACATAATGTAGGTCCCCAACCCGATGAGAATCCTCAAGGGGTGCAGTCTGGGCGATATAGTCCAGGAGGTGGATCCTGAGCTGTGGGAAAAATTGGGATGATACCCAAAAGATCTCATGGCCAATGTACAGTCCAAGCTGTCTAACACTCGATAAAAAACACAAGCGAAAATCAAACATTGGTTATTTTCACTCACAGTTGATCCAGGAAACAAGATGATCGGGACTGACCACAATAACAGTTGGTTCGATGCCCTTCTTGATAACGCCAATGGCGAGGAAGTCCATGTTGGACGCACACGTGGAGCCATGACAGCCCTGCACTGAGGCTTGTGACTCTATGTTTCTGAGCCGTTTGCCTGGCCGCAGGTGTTCAGGTTGGCAGTTCATGATGGGCTCAACATGTTTAATTCATATTAATCAGACCTAATATTTTCAAGTAAGTTCACTGCACAAGAACTGCCAAAAATGCCCAGTCATCCTAATCAAAAAAAACAACAAGCAATAGACACCGGCAGTTCATTGATTAACAATATCTACAGGCTCTTATTTTTGCGATCTCAGAATCGCATCTTGAGCTCCACAGCCCCCAGGATGTGGTCACATCAAATCATTCTTGTTTGAGTCTAATGGTCAAATCTAAAGAGACCCCGCTGGATGCCACCCTGGACAGCTGTCCACTGGAGCCCAATGATCAATGTAAATCTTCCAAATCACGCATGTTTTTGGCATGTACCTTGGATTGTTCAAATTTAATACAATTCAATGCATACAATCATCATATATATCATGAATTTTTAAATGACAATCCTTGTACATGCACGAAGCACCATAGAAAGACGGAGACCAGTAAGATACCATCACCATTACCAGTGGCCAGTCTAGGTCCGGGGGCCGGAACTGCTTCCGGGGTCAACCGCACACACACACACACCCACACACCCCACTAAAGTGCATGGCATGACTTAGCGCATGAGGATTTCCCACAAATGTGTAACCAAGCAATTACGAGATAGAATTATGGTTTTCTCATATATTTAATATATTATATAATATAATATGTTCCCTACATGCATGCATGCATGCATGCATGCATGCATGCATGCATGTACGACTTGCTTGACAAATATTTCACCCAATGCGCTAGCACCACCATACAATGTTGGAGTTCCATTCCAAAATTTTACAGTGATCATGTCATCACTGCCACGGATCAAGTAAATCCTAAGGGCTCACTCGGGCACTCACGGTTCAGAGTCGCCGATCTTGTATGGCTGAATCCATGCGGCCACCATTTTGGCCAGCTCCCACCTCAGTAACAAACATAATTCAATGATGAAAACAAACTGGTGACACTACAGAACTGAATAGACAGGATTGTTGACTACCCCCCAAGCCAAGAGTAGGATTGGTTTATTTTTATACATTCTGATGGCAAGTAGACCATCCATCTCATGAAGGTTGAATCACTCTTTAATTGCCGTATTTGGTTCATCCACTTGTTCTTACATTTTACAATATGCCCGGTTTAATATGTTGCGAACCAAAAAATCAAAACATTCAGATGTTACCGACTGAAAATCATGACTGCAGTAACATGTATTTAGTGCATGTGTGTTTGCAGTTTTCTGATGCAGTAATGTCAAAGATGTGCGGCTCCAGATTGCACAGTATTTGGGCTTCCTGCGTTTGTGCTGGTCCACCACGCTTAGCCCAGCTTAGGCTGACGCCACGTTGCTGGTTGACCTGAAGACAACCCAGATGTCAGCTGGTTGAATGTTGATACTGTTCAATCATTTATTGAAAAATGCTTTACCTATGGAGTATGCTGAATCTGAAATCAACTCACACATCATAGATATGTGCATATGCATATATGTCTTGCATGCGCTTGTGAGAAGAACAGTATGTTTGTTGAAGGTTTTGATATTGAATTGGTATCACCCAAAAATGCAATTGGGTAATATAGTTAATTGATACATCATAGAAATCATAAAGAGCAAGCCTGCAGGTCTTTGATTTCTGTGGCTTCTGTGACTGTCTTCAAAGTTTCGTCTTTGACATCCTTGACGTAGAATGCAGCACAGGAAGATCGTGATTGCGCCAGCCTAAGCAGCGACTGTCATGACTCTGAGATCAGGAAGATGGGGTTTCACAAATCACTGACATGAAGATCGATTACATAAACTATACAATAATATATCATAGGTGAATATTGAATATTGTACATATATCAAATATAATATCAAAATAATTAATATTATATTATATAATCTTATATAGTTATTTATATATATATATATATATTATATATATATATTATATATATATATATATTATTATATTATAATTAATATCATAGTTATAGTAATTATAATATACAATAAATATATTATATATTATATTATTTATTTTGTTATATTATTTGTATTAACTATTATAATTATATTATATATATATTATATTTTATAAATTATAATATATATTATAAATTATATTATATATTAATTATATAATATAATAATTATATTATATAATATTATTATTATAAATATTATATTAATATTTTATTTTAGATTATATAATTAATTAATATATTCTAATATTACAACATATTATAATATTTAATAATATAAATATATTATTTTTATAATATAATATAATATATATAATATATATAATAATTTTTATTTATATAATAAATACAATATAATATATAATATAATATACTGTATATAATAATATTTATATTATTATATATATTTTATAGAATTAATATATATTTATATGTATATATTATAAATTATATAATACATAATATATTATATCGATAAGCAAAGGCCAAAACAATGGGGCCCCAGGCAAGATCTGAATGCGGGTTGCCTTCCCAACAAATGCTGGGTCCAGATCATATGGAGGAACCAAAGTCCAAGACCTGAAGCGAGGCACTAGGTGATCCCTGAATAAACTTATTATCATTGATCATCAGTAATGAGAATTGCTCACATGATGCATTGTCTATATTACCAGGGCTGAAAGTGTAATATATATAATATATATATATATTATAAATAACATATAAAGATCGATGATGTATTTTGTACCTTGACTCATCAAAACCCTTAACATGTATCCTCTATCACCTGATCTGAGGGAGTCACTTTTGAAAAAGCATCTCATCAGCCGGAGGGATGCGCAACCACGGGTCGCGGACTTCTGATTTCAGGATGGCCAGGTTTGCAGCACGGGCCTCCCAAGGCAAAACGGGTTGAATTAAACACAATTTTGATTCATATGAAATTTACAATTTTATAATATAATATATATTCTATTATATATGGCGAATGTGCCAGAACAGGGGTACTGATGGACCATTCAGTAATATATCAACTGCAAATGGCAGGCACAAGAAACTCACATCTTCCTAACTAACTTGCACTTTGATGAACTGCGGTTACATTAGTTAATTGAGCAAGTATATAAAAAAAATACCTTGTATAAATTATACATTTCTTGCACTATATATTTTACACATAAAAAACATATTATATTATGCATGCATGTATTGAACTCAAATCTTTTCAACATATCACGGCAACACCATCCACCCCCCATAAAACCCAGTATGCGCACCAGTTCTTGCTTGGCTGCTGCTTCCCTCTTCTTCTTTTCTGCTGCCTCCTTGGCCAGATCAGGCGGGTTGTCGTCTTCTGCTTCCTTATCTCTATTGTGTTCTTCCTTTTCTTCCTTTTCTTCATTCCCTTTGTTTCCTTCTTCCTTTTCTTCCTTCCCTTTTTCCTTTTCCTGATGATCTTCCTTTCTCGCAAGCTCCTACAGGGGATAGGGTCGATTCACAAAATTTATCTCTTGGATCTTACGAGGCAAGGTAAAATGGAAACTTGTACACAATTGACTTGAACACAACCTGTAGTGCAGTTGGCAGGACTGCCCTTCAAAACATTGTACAATTCACACACATTTTAAAATGTTACCTGTCCTCATGATCCTTGGTTTTCTTGGATTTACGCGGACGCGTCGTTGATTTCTCAGGGCTTTTTGACGAGGACCTCTTCCCTTTGTCTGAAGGGGCTTCCTTTGGGATGGCTGGTGGTTCATGTCGTTCTTTCGGGGCCCCAATCTTTTTTTTGGGAGGTTCGTCAGTCAAATCCTGATCCTCAACCTTGTCTTCACCATTCATGGCAACAACATCAGGTTGATTTTCATCAGCCTGATGTTCACCTTCATCAGCATCACCCTCATCCTCCTTCTCACGTTCAATTTTTTTTCCTTCAGAAGATTTCTTCTGAACTCCATCTGAATCCCTCTTCCTCCCACGGCCACGTCCTCTCCCACCCTTGCCTTTGCCCCTTCCCTTTCTCTTTGGCCCAGAACCAGACTCATCCGGGAGGTCATCAGCATAGTACCTGTCAGGATCTTCATGTTCCAATTGACCTTCCCTTTGCATCTGGCGTAGAGCCGCTTGGGCCTGCACAGCATGCATGCACTTGAAAACGGGTGGTACATATGTACTTGGGGTATGTGCATATAATAAGTGTGAAGGGGTGCCATGATCTTCAATGGTGCAGGGGTGCAGATGTGTATGTGCACTGATACAGTACAACTACGATGAAATCATGTAATAATATTTGTGCACATTACTTGTGATGCATGTAACACATAACCAACTATCGGGTGAAACATTGTAATCACTTTACATCAGGCAATGCTTGTTGATCTATATTTGAAGTTCACTGAATGTGATGCAGATGGGGCAGCTAGGCAATCAATGTCAGTTCAGGACAACAAGGCTAACCTTTTTGGGCCACACAGCTACCCACAAACTGGCAAAGCATTCCAAATCAGGGTCTCCTTGAGAAACTCTTTCTCATGGTCAGCTTCTTCCTGGTCAAGTACCTGCATGTCTTCATTGACTTTTTCAAGCAAGTCCTTTTTCATTTCAGGCATCTCGCAAAGAGGTTTTCGATCCTGGAAGGCAATTGGGCGATAGCATGTTATGACTAAAAGGTTTGTTATATGATGTTTTAAATGTTACACGTCGCCAAAACTCTTCAGCGACACTGACCACAGTAGGTTATGTTTGAAGATTGTCGCAACAAAACCTCAGCAAACACATTATCAACTTTTTGCCTTTGATTATTGAGTTCCCAAATAAATCAGGTACAAACAAGTACATGCGTAGCAGGAGTAACACAAACTACACCTGACCCCAATTACACACACACACAGATCCCTATACCCCCATAACCATGCATATATAATACGATGCAAAGTAAAATAGATTAAGTACTTAATTAATATAACAATAAAACATAATTAATATGATTATAAGATATGAATCATGACATCAGTATAACAACTCAATTAATATATTTACTTGTAATGGGTTTGGATCCATATCCATCATATCCGCTAACACACTAAATACAATCCTGTCATTCCCGATCCCCAGTGTTCCTTGAATGTGTTCTTAACCAGGTTTGTGTCTTTCGAAGTCTCTAGATCGCTTGTCATCTCCTCCTCAGCTTCCTGAGCAACCTCAGCTTCTTCTTCTTTTTCAGCTTGATCCTGTTGGGCTGGCGGTTCTTTGGCACCACTGGGCTTTTCTACTTCCTCAGCTTGGGGGGCCTTCTTCTCAACTTGGGCGGTGGCTGCTGGTGGGGTAGCCGGGGTGGTCACTGCCGGTGGGGCAGCAGTAGCTTTATCAGGCTTATCCCCTTTGGACTCCTCCCCTTTGGCCTCCTCTGCCTTGGCCTCATTGTTCGTCAACCCCCCCTGTTCCATCTCCTGGTTCTCAGTGTCAATAGTGATCAACATCGCTGGCATTTTTTTTGGTGGGGACATAAGGGACCCCTCATCATCGGATAGGATTTGAAGTGTCTCATTGTCTTGGAAAAGCACCTCAATATTGAGAGGTTCAACCAGTTCATCTCCAGTTAGTGCTTCCTCTTCAGGGTTCTCAGATTCATCATCATCACTATCTTGTTCGACATCCGTCATGGCTACCATCCGATCTTCTAAGCGTGATGTAGCACCACCTCTCTCCAATTTGGACTCATGCATGGCTGGTGTTACATGCTCTGGGGATGGGGTGCATTCCGGGGTAGTACCGGTCATTGGCTGGGTTTCTTCTTGGTCCACATTGCTTCCCTGCTCTTTCATGTCCTGGCAAACTTTAAAGGGTCCCAGTCACTGTTGATGTGTAGATTAAAATCTGTAACTCGATCGATCAATGAGATTGCATTTTCTCCATTGGTCAGCGAATAGGTTTGAACACACCAATCAAATTTCAGTTGCACAACAAAATGTTCAAGAAAAATACTTCATATCGGGGTGGAATCATAACCGTAAGTACTTCCACTTGAGTATACCTACAATTGGCATGGGAGACTTATACAATCTTATATTATACATGCATGCATGCACATACATACAAAACATCAACAATTTCATGTGTTTGTTGGGTAGTTCAAGACCATTTCTCTGTAATTGCCACTAATACACTTATGCCAGTTCCCCACAAAAAAAGCCCACCTTCTTTTTGGCACTCATTCCACGCCCACGGCTGGCCACACGTTTCCCATCGGGCGTCAACAAGTCATGCTCCTGGAAACGGAGGGAGGGGCATGAATGTAGAAAATATTGTCACCTTGAAAAATGGGCTGCTCCTTTGATGTAAGTGATTGGGAAAAAAAACATGACCACTGCAGAAAACATATGATTTATTCATGCTTGCATGCATCATGTATTGCATCCAACATGGTAACACACACAAATAACTTAATTAACACCAATCAACATAGCACACATTCCATGGCAATCTCTGGCCGATGTAAAGACCACACAAATGTATCGTGATATGACCCGAAGCTTGGTCCTTAAGCTTTTCCTTGATGACTGCCTTGATGCTTTCGATTCGTTCGTGTCCAGGCCTGCTGGGCATGGTGAATAATATATAATGCATAATATATTATATAATTTATGTAATATATAATGGTTGTTTTTGGCTGGAACATTGCCAAACATAAGCAAACGAACACTCAAACTGCAAGTATTCCTACATATGTTTCCGAATATAGATCGAAACAAGACCAAACATACTATCTTTTAATTTAATATTAATTATATAATACATCGATCCATAGGCACACCCATCCAGAATCATTGCAGAAATCGAACTATAAAGACTATACTACATAGATCACAAAATCCTGTATATATAATTTTAATAATTACTATACTAGTACTACTACATATATCACAGTGTACAAATTCAACATGAATAGGCCTGGCACCACGATTCCTTTGGAAGCGATCCATGCACCAACTGGCAGCGCCCATCAGAGTCCCAGCTTCAACTATTGACCACGCCTCCGCAACCACGAGACCCCCTGAAATTTTCCCTGAGGACAAGTAAACAATATATTTGCTTATATTATATTATTATAATTTAATATAAAAATATAATAATGTCAGATCATTAAAATATAATTGATATATCGATCATATATAAATAATATAATAGGTGTTTCTATATTGCAGCTAACCGCCTCGGAACCCGAGTGTGTCTTAAATGCTTAATCCTGAGTGCCTGAATTCAGAATGGATTGACCTGGCAAAGACCGGTGTCGAGCCTCATGCTGCTCGATTCGGCGCCAAGGGTTCAAGCGATAGTGGCTTGATGCCCATGTCAGACTTACCTGTATGGCAAGGGTCTGGGAAGGGCAAGAAATTGATTGGAACCAGAATTTGACCAGTTCAACAATTACCTTAATAAAGCACGTACTTGAATTCTGTTACCAATTGTATGCTTCATGTCTCAATGGCATCTAGACTTCCGACATGAAGATCGTAACAAATTCAATAAATTGTGAAAACAAAATTGGACCATGTCACATTGCATGTCATGTATGTAGTACAGTCACATGCAGCGACCTCACCTCCAACTCCTTGCGGCGTGGCAAGTCGTGGGCGAAGGAGGCAAGATATGCAATCACAATGTCAAAATTGTGATCACTTTCGACCTCCCAAAGCAAGGCATCGGCCAATCAATCTTAGGACGATGACATTGCAAAAAATATCAATTCCCACTGTCGCTTGATAAACGCATGGCCAATTGTGCCACTCACGGCTCTGAATTAGTTTTGCCACCACCCGGAAAAAAGAACAGGCCTCCCGCTCAGTGATGCAAGTTCGAAGGCTCTCCAGGATGATGAACCGAAATTTGGGGACCTTGGCCAGACTTAAGATGACACAAGTGAACGCATGAACCCGAATTTAAATTTTGATTGAAGGTCTTGACTGGGGAATGGGATGGGTTAATAATCTCAAGTCCCAAACATGCATAATATAACACTATTATATATAATATAAACATTATATATATAATATAATAACCCTTGAAGCTAAGTTAAAATTAACCCTGGAAGTCCTCGACCATTAACATAAAAACGCGTGTGTGTGTGCTGCATACTAGCTACTATGTGCATGAGTTCAGATAGCTGATCACAGTGAACTGGGTGAAAGACCAGCTTCGTATCCTCCTCACGAAGCCCTGCTCGACAGCGAAGCACCTTTCGTCGTCCACTGATGAAGTTGTTATCTTCACAGAAGGACTTGAAAAACTCCTGTGGCAGGGCTGTCGTAAAAGATGACATTGAATAAGGTCTATTGAACATACTACTCTATGAACATCAGTGAAAGATCCCTGTGTAGCAAACAACCCATGCATGGTCATGTAGGGGCTCCTTGAGTAAGGCAATCCTGTTCGGACACGATCTTCTTGGTGTGTGCATCCATGGCGTAACATCCATACTGTGAGTTGCAGTGCAAAGTGCCAGACTGTCCGGCAAACATATGAAATAACCATGTCAAAAAATATGAAACCATGTGTTTTGTATCTTCATGATTGGGTCTGACCTGGCATGAACAAGCAGCACATGTTAAAACCCCCTGAGTGAGCCAGAATGAAAAAGTTGTAAATTGAATCCATGATGCCCCAGAAAGTGTCAACTTCAACTAGTCAAAGCTAGCTAGGAAAAAATTGCGTGCAGAGCAGGGTTGGTTGGCACCCACGAGTTCATCCATATCGATTATGTCATCCCTGGTCAAGCGCTCGATGAGACCTTGGCACGACCATGGCTAATCATATTGAATGTAGGCTTGGGAAACCAAAACCAAAACAACCTTGGCAAGTTATGCCAATTTGAACTCGAGAAAGTAAGCACCCAGCCGGCAGAGAAAGCCTTCTTCATGATTCCATGGCTCAGGAAAAGAAGGCCAGTATCCCAGAAAATAAAAGACAACACAAATTATCCACTAGATTATCTGATAATCCAAGTACAGGTATACGGTAGCTTACATTTGCTAGGTATCTAGTCTCCCAATTATCTGGATTGTTTTCTTCGAGTATGTATTGAATGATCTAGTCATTCTTATCTTCTGCTGATTTGTTTATCTTTTTTGTTTTGTTCAATTTTGTTCATCTAGATGTATCTTTGCTACCTGATTGCCGACATGGCAATCAAATGGGCCAAAATGGCCTCCACCACCACCAAAACCATGCTCCCCTATCAAACTCTCTGATCTGTAGGTGGTGTACCTGGCAGGTGCCAAGAAAAGGTGGTTACATGCCATACAATGGTCGACTCCTAACCCCCTTTGTTTGAATGGTCGACGACTTCCAGGGTATATATATATATATGCATCGCTATTTGGGTGGTTGAAGCACTCTAAACTCTATCTCCATTAGACTAGAAAAGGCGTGGCAAAATTCATTTGAAACTAGACATGTTATTTTTTTGAAGTCTGTGAAGACACTATTGTAGTGTTTCCATGTGATTGTGTTACAGTACTACCTTCCATTGAAAAAAGTAAACAACTTTTGTTAGAACGGGAAGGCAACCCCCTGATTTGTTGAACATGTTATTGGATGTTATTGGCATGTTCAATGAAATGGTTAACTTTGATACAGTGCCATCAATACATTCTGCGCTGGGCCAGCAAAAGTCCACCAAATAACATGATGCCAATATGTTTTTTGTAGCCAGCTGGTCTCACACTAATGCCTTGCCATGGTGCAGTCTGTCATTGTTGAAGTTATATTCTAGTTAATAGATGTTAATAGTGGAAGTACATATAATCAATGTTTCATTTATATAAATGATTTTCTAATTAATAGTGGAAGTACATATAATGTTCAATGAGTTTGAGCTGCGAGGGCAGCAGTTGACCCAACAAAGGCAACACATTGAGCTAAAGGCAAAATTGCAAACAATATCAGGCAATGTATTTTTTTTCACCTGCTTTCATTGCACAAAGAGAAATATGTATATAGTCTATCAAGTTTTGTGCCTGTGCTACATTCCCAGCTGCTTTGAAGAAATGAGGTTCTTCAAAGAAGTGCAGTTTTCCTTACAAAGCATCCACTTCAACCAAAAAAGTTCTTGTCATTTATAAGCTGGTGGTTGCATTTGAACTAGCCACATGTTTTTTCAGGAAGAAATCTCTTTGTGAAGGTTGGGTTCTTTTTATAGAAAAACAAAATGTGTTATCTACAATGTGTATTGTGCTCTGAGTGCAGTATTCCTGTCTTTTCCTTTATCATGGTAACATTCCTTCAGGCAGATGCTGTTTTCTTCAAAGATTGAATACTTAACTTAAAATTGCAACCGTATTTAAACAGTTTAGTTTAAACAAAAGAAACACTATTGTATCAAAATATGCAGTGTATCCTCCAAAGATGTAGCATTCCCTCAAAGAAGCTCAGCTGGCCTTTATGTTTGAAAGTAGCACCATTTCTTAACAAAATGTAACACCCCTTTTCATCGAAACCCAGCTGCCATCTCTTTGGAAGGAGCATCATTTGTTTGAAGGAAAGGCTTTACTCACCAAAAAGAACATTGAATCAGCTGAATCAGCTGCCTCTTTTGACAGTTACACCATGTTTTGAACATATGTAACAATCCTTTGAATGATACCATTTCTTTGGACATATATATATGTATGTATGTAACACTCCTTTCAAAGAACTCCAGCTGCGCTCTACTGGGACAGGAACACCCTTTATTTGAAGGAAAGGTTTCCCTCACCCAAAAAACATAATTTAGGAACACCATTTGTTTGAAGGAAAGGCTTTACTCACCAAAAAGAAAGTTGAATCAGCTGCCTCTTTTGAAAGTTACACCATGTTTTGACAAAATGTAGCAATCCTTTCAATGACACCTTTTCTTTGGAAATATATAACACTCATTTCAAAGAACTCCAGCTGCGCTCTACTGGGATAAGAACACCATTTTATTGAAGGACAGGTTTCCCTTACCAAAAACATAATTTTACATCCCCAAAGGCTTCACACCTGAAATGAAGAATTGCACATCCCCAGAGAATACTACGCATGTTTAGCATACAAAACTTTTTAAATAATGACTTGACAAGAATGCCTTGGGGGGCAAGATGAATCAGATTTGCTTCCGATCAATCTGGATTAATCTTGATTGATCTTAAGGAACCAAACGCCCAAAGAAATGGTAGCATATAATCACACAAAAAGCTGGACAGGAAAATATTTTTTTAACCGCAAATACCATCAAAAAAAGCTCAAGGTAGGCCCTGGTGGGGGGGTGACCATGTATATATACATATATATATACACATATTATACACATGTAACTATCTAACTATATGTACCAACTTGTTAGTGGAACGGTGTCCCACGTAGCAAGCTTACTGATGGTCGTATTTGGTTTATCAGGGTGAACCAGTTACTAAGTGGGATGTATTCGCATATCCATTTGGTCTTGTTTGGAAACAATGTATCCAGGGTTACCATCAGTTTTGCAACTCAATGACTTAAAACCCTAGCGAGATTGCTTATACACCAACTTAAGTACCATAAGTACCATGAATCTTTGTTGCTTAAATCTCAAGTTGAAGCGACTCTTTTGTCTTACCTCTTCTGTGGAAATGGATGCATCAACTTTGATTTCCTGCAGCAAATCTCAGCGAGTCGAGGTCTTGAGACTGTGCTGTATCCCTCTGTCCACAATGCGCAGGAAGCTCATGTCACTTCGACAAAACTGATGGTTGAAAAGGTTGAAACCTATCGGATGCCCCGGGTTGTTAGCTATATAAGTCGGTTTTTGTTTCTATATTTTCTATATCCAAGAACTAGGCTTAGAATGATCAGTATAATCTAATTAGTTGATGGGAATTTAAGCTTCTTGCAACTGGGGGGCACCACCTTGAAGGGCTTACATAATGACATATTCTGTAGGGATGTTCAGCCTAGATGTGGGTGTGTCTGGAAATCGTACTATAATAGGGTATACGGTATACCCAAAGAATTCCAATTTACATTGGGAACATGATCAATAACCAATGGATTCAGGGGTACCCTATTTTCACACAACCCAAATTAAAACTTACATGGCTAGCAGGCTGCATAGATTTTCAATCACCAACCAGGACCTCCAGATGCTGTGGACCTTCAAAAGAGATCAACGGTACCAACTGACAAACATGGGCATCATAGCACTTCAACTTTGCAGTATATGACGAGAACATTATATAGCATTCTGTTGTTTTTTTTTTTTAAATATTATTTTGTTGTAACATGAAAATATCACATCATTTGACATTGCAGAACATTAACTGGTTGGTGGTTTGGAACATGAATTTTATTTTTCCATATATTGGAAATGTCATCATCCCAACTGACTTTCACTCCATCATTTTTCAGAGGGGTTGGTTGAAACCACCAAGCAGTATTGTATGGTATTATATATATATACTAGTATGGTTGAATACATCGATATTTACATCGGTATGATACTGATATATCATATGACACTGATAGTATTATATGGTATTATATGGTATTATATGGTATTATATATATACTAGTATGTAAATAAAACATCAGTATATATACATAGGTATACCAGTATGGTATCATATCAATATCGATGTATTCTACCGGCACCAGATCAGCAATCGAGTCACGAGAAACGGTGGAGTCCAAGGCCGGCGGGAAAGAAGAGCGTGACTTGGATGTGCATCGTTGGTAAATGGCGAACAACCTTGGTATGATATATATATGTAGTATAGATATCCAGTATCCAAACTTGCATTTACATATATATATATTATCATATATATATAATATAATTATATATATGTTTACATATGGCAAATGGGTAAGAACATGTAAGAACCATTGCCCGGATGGTTGGAAAAGGATTCCAGAGGTATGTTCAAACATCTTAGATTGATAGTTTTCTGGTACGACTTTTCCTACGGGGACTTGAGCAACAAAGAAACGACATAGGGCGGTGATTTCTGTATGCGGTGCCGTCTTAAATCCTCTTAGTAATCATTGGTTTTCCTCAAATGGCCAACAAGTGGAATGAATTTTTGCTCCGCAACTTGTTGGAAATCTCTGTATGGAATTAATTCTGCAATTTTATCTAAAGTGAAGCATTCAACGTAGAGATTTTAAGACACCACAGATCTAGGAAACATAACAAGCTCACTGAAACATCACAAGAACTGATGGTTTGTTTAGATTGGATCCACACTTTTTGATGGCAAACATCCATATTATTCTGGTGGGTTCACTCCTGACTGGCCAGGATCATCCCCATTTTTATGGTGATGAAATCCCGTCTTTTCATGTCTTTTTCCGGTGTTGTGGCTTCAATTCCTCCCCAAAAACTGTTGTGGGAAACTCTCTCGCCTTATTTCTACCGGGCGTCCGGTGATGTCCCAAGTTTTCCCAGGTCCAGAAGGTGGTGCTGGGCCTCTACAGTCGCGCTGGCAGAGTGGAAATCACCAGCTTTACGAAGACGTGCCCGTGGACCACCAAGCTGCTGACCGTGGCTCGTTTCAAGGTGTACCACAGGCAGCTAAGTTGGTTGATGGTACATAAGTAAGTTAAAAAATAGATCAATACATAAAGAAATAACTAATAACGATAATATAATATAATATAATATAATATTGTAATATATGTATATATATAATATTGTAATATATATATATATGTATATATATATATATATTATAATATATACAATTAAACATATGCACATGTATATAATTAGATATACAATTCGATGGGCTTACAAGCCAAGTTATAACTGGGGGGACGACCTTGTGCGGATATCGTGGCGACATCATGGGTATGTGTATATATATATGTATAAACAAACATCATATGATACGAGTTTGAACAAAAACTGTGGGATACGGGATACCGAAAAAAACGTTTCAATGATCAAGGATGCTGGAGATTTACCCAACGGGCCCCGTTGTGCCAGTCCCAAATGAAGATTCGGACCCTCCGGTGACATGGCAATTGGGAACTCCCTAAAAAGCCGCAATGGGGACCCTCGAGGTCCGAAGGGGGTTTTCCGAAGCTACCTGCAATTTTTCTGGATTTTCCATTGCCATGTTTGATTACCAGAGGGGGTTTCATTGAAGCACTGGGACTATTCATTGCTGTGATCAGCTCGGTTACCCTGGCACAGTGATAGCCAGACATGGCTGGCTGGAAAAATCAATAACAATTCCATTTTAGTTTGATGTCGTTTGTCCCTCAAATCAAGGTGCTTTTTCAAGCAACCCGGATAAGGAAAGATGGATACTTTAACGTTGCTATAGTATTTGGATGAGCCATCAGGTTTTGAGATGTTAACCTGTTAACAGATGAACGGCTAGATTTTTTGAGATGTTGACTTTTTGATGAAGATTGCAGTATTCCAGCAGGAATCACATGTGTTTAACGTCAGACCTTGAATTTGCGAAAACCTTTACATACCCCCAAAAAACGCATGTTTCTTAGGTAAACATATGGTCGTTCAAGCAGAATATGGGCACATCAAAGGGGGCGGAGGAGAGGGCCCATTGGTATCTTCTTGAACCTATCATTGTGGTGGGTCTCACACTTGAACTGCTTGGGGTCACAATGGGTTTTTCAATCATCTCATGGATGCTTTTCAATGAGTTTTGTTCTTGGATGGGAATGACATTTGCCTGGATGTTGAACATGGTTGAACCTGGGGGTTGGGCAGTTTTTTATGCGTTTTTTGCAAGCTCACAAGGACCTCACCATAAATGATCCTTCGTGGAAAGCATCAAAGATTGCCATAAATCATCCAAACACATACTACTGGTTGGTGGTTTGGAACATGAATTTTATTTTTCCATATATTGGGAATAATCATCCTAACTGACGAACTCACATTTTTCAGAGGGGTAGGTATACCACCAACCAGACTATAGTTGCCAGCCGATTTGAATTCCAGGACCAACAAGTCAAGTTGATTTTTCAGCGTAAGCTTCATCGCCTGGGCATGTCCTGCCCCTAGCCACTAGCCCATTCAAGAAAAACGGGCTCTATCTTGGAGGATCATCCCAGGAACAGTAGGCCGGCTCTGCGGCCCCGGCTGGTCCCCCTCACTTGGGTCCACTTTTATATCAACCGAATTACACCTAAAGACCATTAAAGACCTACATAAATTTCAGTGAGTCACTAGTTGGGATCACTCTCCAGTTCCAGTGCAGTGGCTACACGAGATCTTGCGTCCATCGTTTGAAAGACAAATCACCTCGGCAACTTCAGGCGTTCGTGCAGCAGAAGCACCCGGGATTCTTTTTCACCTCTATACAGGCAGCCTGATATGTGAGTGATTGATGATGAGTAGTGTGGTAAACCCAGTAGTTCATTCGGCTTTGCAAACCAACAGCAGGCTCCAGGGTTCCGATTTTCAGGGCCAACTAAAAACGCCGCACTAGCCCCAGACCTTGAGACCTGCTGTTGCAATGTTTATGGATTGTAAAATCATCCCCAAATGGATTGCTTATTGGGTTTGCCACAAAAACAGCGGCAGCCAGATGAACTTTCAATCAGGCTTTAAACATTGAAATTCAAGGGTATGTGTATGCACTTGTCAATTTGTCAGCACTTGTCAATACCAGTGCGACCAGTTGAGCATTTTTTGACAACCAACATCTAGCTAGGGGCGGCTATTTTGGTGTGAAAAGGGTACATGGGTGTTGAACCATACCCACATTGCAATGAGGTTCGGATGGCTGTTTGCTGATGGGAATTCAGCGGCATTGCAATGATTGAAACCCCCTTTTCAATCAAGACAGTCCAATCATTGCACATTTCATTGTGCATCTCATCCCAACTATTGATCATCTTAGTATTGAAAGCCATGGTGACGACAACGCCAGATGCAGAAAGGCAGTTCAAACTACTGAGGGTTTGACCTGTGGTTATTGGGACTACTTGGTGGTGAAAAAACCCAGCAAGTGATTTGGTTTCTCCACAGTTTTCTCAACTAATCCACTTAGCATTCACTTAGCATTCCTGGGTAGTCAAGAAGGCAAGTAGTGAGTCGTCTTTAGTTTGGAGATGGGCATCGCCATGATGATCGAAGATGAGGAGCTCCAAATCTAAGATGGGAACATTGATTCACCACTTTCAAACCTGCTATCTACTGGAAGATCTATGATGAGATATCCAAGTCAGCTCCGGTTTGTACATCCTGCAGGAATGAGTAAGTTTAACAGTTTAACCACTTGCCCAAACCAGCTATAGCAGCTATGTAACTGCGATGGTTTTAGAGACCATCCGCACATTCTTTTCCAACGTCTCATATCATTGCCGCCGAAGGTCAACTGCAATAACAAGTGTGCTCCCCATACTGACCGAAACCACAGCACCTCTTTCATCTTTGGCCTTGGAGACTACAAAGGTGCACGGTGGGGGCCATGGCAGATGGCCATGGCTAGAATGCAAACTGAAAAGGGAGCTGTTTGACTCACAACTGAGCCAACAAAAATCATATACGGATCATTTTTTTTAAAATCTATTTGTGTGTATATAGAACTACAATCATATAATTATACCCTCTGGTTATTTAAGATAGCCATGGAAAATGGTCCATTTATAGATGGTTTACCTATTAAAAATTGTGATTTTCCATGGCTATGTTAAATAACCAAAGGGTATATATACAGTATATGTATTGGGGCTTCAAGAAACAGGATGATCCATATGGACGGTATCATCACAGAAGCTGCCCCTTAGACACAGATCATCCCTGAAAAAAAGTATGGTACACATACGGAGAGGGGTGCAGTTGAGGTTCCAAATGGCTATAACCATGGTTCGAAACTTCCACAAGTTGATATATATATATATATACACTTCTTTTTCACTATCCAGCTGTATCCACTTACAACTGGAACTGCACTTCCAAATATACCCTTTGGTTATTTAACATAGCCATGGAAAATCACAATTTTTAATAGGTAAACCATCTATAAATGGACCATTTTCCATGGCTATGTTAAATAACCAGAGGGTATATTAAATAAATATATATATATACTGTATATGCATACACAGACCGTTCAACTGTGTGGTGTTGAGCCGCTGAGCTGCAGACAACTTCCCACTTTTTGTGGTGATCTACCTTGGGTTGAAATGGAGGGCTGCAGGCCCCATTCATTTCTCGTGATTTCTTGGGGATGGTATACAGTATACAGATATATGATGTATATGCGTATAACACTTAAATGTATGCTACACTATCATATTTCTTTTTTTCTAGCTATTTCGTACACATCATGTATATATATATATACAGTATATATATATCATACATATGTAGTATAGATAGATCATTGGCTTGGCCACCTGACTTTTTCTCAGGTTTTCTCGAAAAACAGGCGGCGAACTCTTCGTCGCAGATCCCAACGGCGCTGACCGCTTGCTGCTCTCCAAAGCGGTCAGCGGGTACCCGAAAGGAGCCGAAGTCCCAGGGGACTACGTGGACATCAAATCCAAATGGCGCCTCGGTGGGCGACATTCAGAAAGGCCATGGAGTTTACGGCCGATGAATGGTAAATCGCCATGAATTTATAGATGATTCATGGAACATAAGCTATGAAAATAGATGATTTATGATTTTTGTCAAATGATTTTCCATAGTTATGTTACAGTTCTGGCTCGAAGTACCAGTTATAAGTCAGTTATAAGTCAATAAGTCAGCCCATTTATGAAATGATCATCCCACTTATCACAATTTAGAGGTGGTAAAGGGCTGGAAAACTGTGGGGTTGGAGTAAAGCATTGGTCTTATTTTAGTCTATATTTGGATGAATTGGGATGCCTATCGGGTATCCACAATTTTTCGCATGTATAGTACATAAATTGTGATGGGGCATGTACCTCTGGTGATCAAACGGGGCTGGACAACCCCCCCGACGAAATGGAGCTTTGAATGGCACAATTATATCCCATCAATGCGGGATTTTTTTTATTGTCATGATCGCCGGATGGTACTTCTTTCAAGTGTTGCCTTGGATGGCTAAATGGTGCAAAACTTGTGAGAATTTTTCTCTGTTGCTTTTGATATTGAATGGAGCATTGGTAAAAATCACATCATGGGCTTATGATTGTTCCGATTACCGAGAAGTGACAGGGATTTAGACTGGTTGGAGAAAACACTGGCAATGGACCATATAATGTTGAAAACTTGATTTCATGTTTATATATATATATATATATATCTGGGTAAATTATAACGACCTCACTGTTCTCCCTCACTGGAAATCATAGTTAGTAAGGGGAATCATCCCCAAATGGCCTTAATTAATTATAATTGATTCAGGTTAGTGACATATTTTAAAAAATACCCATATATATATGATATATATCTCTTTTAAAATTTTGGTGTCGATTGGTTTTCTGTCGCTTGGCAAAAAGCCATGGTTTCTGTCTATCCTGCATGGACGATGAAGCGCCGAACCGGCTGAGGAGCTGCTTCAGCCGGTGAAAAATAAAATGGTTGGTTGGTTTATAAAGCTGGTTGTAAGTATGGATATATCACCAACAAAAACCTGGTTGAATGTGGTTGGTGGTGACTGGAACCATGGATTTTTTTTTGACTTTCCAGAAGCAGTTGGGAATGTCATAATCCCTGAGTAATATTTTTCAGAGGGGTAGGTATACCACCAACCAGATTAGATTGACATTGCTACAGTAAAACACTCTGCAGAATGAGTCTGGGAGACTAGCTTGAAGTGTCGCCTAACCCCCTCAAAAGATAGCCCAGGTAAACCGGGCAAACTAACAGTTCCATGTGGAAAATCAAGCATTTGTCGACGATGTTCCGGTGGTTTCCAGTTCAATGAACCCAGGATTCGATGGGCCGCAAGGGTCAACTGGTTGGCACTTTTTGGTTGTAGCCTCTGGTAATGACTAAGAGTTTGCGAACTTGAACATGGCCCATGGCTAGTTCGTTGATTTACCTATTAAAGTAGTGATTTTCCATAACTTTTTGTATGTCTACCAGAGGGTATCTCTTAGAATCTCTGAAAACTGCTAATCCGTTTGTGAAAAATCGTAATTCTGCTTCCAAAGCACCAAACCAGCACTACCAACCACTGATTGCACCATCCAAGTGGTCCATTCTCACCATGTCACCTGGTCGCCAAGGTTGGAGTTTGACGGCACCTTGCCAGTTGAACTGGGTGAAGGCTTCCAGCAACCACACAGTGGGGGATATTTGGGGGGGCCTCAGGGAGATTTGAAGTTCAATTTACAGCGACAATCATGGCGGATTGGTGGTTTGGAACATTTTTTTTCCATTCAGTTGGGAATGTCATCATCCCAACTGACGAACTCACATTTTTCAGAGGGGTAGGTATCTAGGTATACCACCAACCAGATGGACATTTCAGTAGTTTCTGTAGTTTCTGCTTCAGTCAAGCCATGAAAATCTCAGGGATTTCCCGTGAATCCATCCCATGTAAACGTACAAGGCGGTACCAGCCTTGGATGCCTTAATGGAAAAGACCAGTTTAATTTTGACCTTGGTTTTGATTTTCACTGGATTTTTTTCTCCATTTTCAAAGCTTTTCCAAGGAAGAAACCTGCATACGGTCAAGCCTTTCAAGGGCGTCAGGCGAGCTTTAGAAGGGGAAAAAGACGGAAAAAGAAAAGTTGGGTTTCCTAAGAACACGAAGCTTTTCGGGATAAATAGCCACTTTGGATTGAGTTTTAAGTTTTTGTACCCCTTCTTTTGTCATAGCCAACCTGCATTCCGTTTTGTTAGGAAAAGCTGTGACTCGTTCAAAGCAGTTGGGATGTGGGCAGCTGAAGGTGAACACGGCGGGTTATAGCGGTTAGTCTTAGGATAATGTGCCCCCAAATCACCATAAATAGGTGAGTCATGGGTGGTTTATGACATTGTTTTACCCACATCTTTCGGAATAATGTCATTGATGAATCATCATGTTCATTCATTTTCCCTATTGGGTGATGTACATTGATGTACTATTATTGTGGGTATACCCAATTCCCAGACATACCCACATATCGAAAGGTCACCGTTGAGACTTATGGCCTATCGAATGGCATATGGAGTGTCTGGTGCATTCCGCAGTTGCCCATTGCTGAGGACATTCTCCTGGATTTGCCAAAGATTTTTGATGTTCCCAATGGGACATCCACTTGGGGATATTTGGGGAATCTGTTAAGTGAAGTAAATCCAAGTTTCTGCATTTTTTGGGGGGCGGTCCTGAAGTAAATCCAAACTTCTTTCCCAAGTCCAGCCGGGACAGGTTCAGCTTGGTGTACTACACCTGCCCAGAGTACGCACAGGCGTCCCCGAAGGTGAGAATGGCTTGCTGCGAGAGTGGCTTCAAGCGGCTTGGATTGGGGCTTGGGTGGGATCGACGTTTTTCAAGGACTGATCTTGGTTGGAAATGGTGGAATTGAATGCGATTTATCTATATTTATCTAGAATTTCTGATGAATACATGCAGAATTCTTGGGATAGAACTCTGATATACTGCAATTAACAATAATGTCCTAGCCTGGTTATATTCCTTATTAGGTGTTCCCCCAGTGATTCCATCTGCTATTAAAATGATACCCCAAATAAACAGCCCAGGGGTGAGATTTATGGAGTTAACATGATTTAACCAACAAACATTGCGGCATAAAATTTTGGGATTTTCTCATGGGATATCATCTGGATCTATCTTAGTGAACACAAAAATGATCGAGTCAAAAAAACTCTTGTTTTGTAGTACAAACTCTCTAAGTACTGTGAATCATATTTCATTAATGATTTGGGGATACCCTTTGGTACAGTAGTATGCCACAGATTGCTATGGAAAATCACCATGATGAAACATGATAAACCATCGACGTCAATATAATCCAGGGACTCAATTTCGTTTCGTTGTTTCCGGATCCATCTCTGGCTGCCGATGAGACTGGCACCTGGGCGAGGGCCCCTATTTTTTTGTGGAGTTCCCATATGATGTTGTTTCATGGTATGTTATGGTGATATATGGTGATATGATATATGATGATATAATATATGATGATATATGATGATATATGATGATATATGATGATATGTGGTATAAACTCAAAAACATCTAATATAGTTCCCGTAGACCATATCAGATGAAACATTCATGATCCCCCGATGTTATTTTGGAATATTTTGGATATGTAGATATCTGTTGCATATCCACCACCATCATGTTAGATGTTTCAGGTGAAGCCTCAGAAATTTCACAGAAAGTCAGCAACTTCTGACCGGATGAACTGGTAGTCATATACCTCCAATGAGGGTGAAGGACCAATTGCTAGTGGGATATTTACCATTGTAATATGTTGTATATCTAGTCCAATTTTGAATATTTCTAAATTGCTACCATTAGGCACCATTAGGTATCGACAATATGCTAGAATCAGCCACTAATCTATATCTGATTGGTGGTTTGGAACATTTTTTATTCTTCCATATAGTGGGAATAATCATCCCAACTGACGAACTCCATCATTTTTCAGAGGGGTAGGGCTCAACCACCAACCAGATATAATTCCAATGTGCACTTTCAAGAATGCCCCAGTAAGAATGTTCATCTCAGCGATTCGGACTCCACGAAGGTCTCGATCTCGGGATATCCCATTCATCTACGACGGGCTTAACAGCCAGGACTATCAGGTGTCTACCCATTCAGGGTGGGAGCGTCATCCCCTGAGATGACTAGAAAAACCCATCATTTCAGGAATTTCCGAATAGTAGGATGACCAGAAACCATATCATTTGTCGGATGACCAGAAACCATCACGAATTCCTACGCTGAGTACATACCCTCTGGTAATTTCCCAGAGTTCGCTATGGAAGCCATGGACCATTTAGTTTGATGGTTTTACCTATTAAAATGGTGATTTTCCATAGCTTTTTGTATGTTTACCAGAGGCTATCACAAGGCCGACTCGTCAGTGAGGTATCCGCTGCTCCAGCAGCTGGTCCGTGACCCTGGAAGCCGTGAATCTGCTGCCAGCGCTGCAAGCGCCGTTCCCGTTCCCAAGGATGGGCAGATCGTTTGAAGCTGTTGCGATTGGTTGGTGAACATAGCTTCGGTAAACCCTGATTGCATGGTTCATGGTGTGTATATAGATAATATAATATTACTAATATTATAACTAAAATATATTATACTACATTATATTATATTATATTGTATTATATTATATTATACTATATGATCTCATATTATATTATTATATTATGTAATAGTTATATACAGACCTAGCTGGGTTTATGAACCCCAAACCCTTCTAAGGTCTACAAGATGGCACCCCCCAGTTATGTTTGTTGGTTTGCAACATGTTGCAAGCCCCATTAACCATAGCTCTAATTACCTTAAACCATTGTTATACTAGTTGTAAGCCAACTTACATATCATTTGGGGGCCCATTCATGAAACTATTTATTGAGATAACATGAAGGAATGCTTGATCCTGTTTGATATTCCACTCAATAAAAACATGTAAACCATTATGAACCTGGATTTTCAATCAATTATACGAGTCTTGAACGAAAAAGAACAGCTTCCGTAAAAAAACATCGTGCAGTTATGGCCCCAAATACCAGTTATACAGTGTTATACATGCTTAAAACCGGGGGCTTCATTTGACTTATAACATCTTACAACTGATATTTGGGGCCCATAAGCGTGCCATTTAAAAAAGGCCAAAACGGAACGACAGCGCCGGCGTCCACAGAACGATGCAATCTGTCGCGGCGCCTTGGAGATACGAAAAAAAGGGAACGGTGGGAACTTATGGTGCCACAAAAAGTTAGGCAAGTTGGATCTAACATGTTCTAACATAACTAGGGTTTATGTGGATTTGTGGATGTTTGATTATTTTGGGGGATGTTTATGGATGTTTATGGATGTTTATGGATGTTTATGGCTGTTGATGGATGTTTATGGATGTTTATGGTATAGTTTCTATGGTTTTAATTGAATTTAATTGGATTTATATCTAACCTAACTAGGGTTCTATGGATGTTGATGGTATAGTTACTGGTATAGTGAATGTTTTTCCCGAGAGCGTCTGAGCACAGGGTTCTTCCAATAGTGGGGGTCTGTAAAACATCTTCTCATCTTCACATCTTCTCATCTTCACATCTTCTCATCCTCACATCTTCTCATCTTCACATCTTCTCATCTTCACATCCGCACATCTTCACATCTTCTCATCTTCACATCTGCTCATCTTCACATCTTCTCATCTTCACATCTGCTCATCTTCACATCCTCACATCTTCACATCCTCACATCTTCACATCCTCACATCTTCACATCTTCTCATCTTCACACCTTCACATTCTCTCTTGCCCTCTTGCCCTCTTGCTCTCTCCTTCTTTTCTATTTCTCTCTTGATGGTGCGGGGCAGTGCCAACGAGACGGCACGAAATGCAACCCTTTCGCACGAAATGAAGTTCGATCGCCAAAAACTGACGTAAAATTGCTAGTTCAAGGCGTCCGGGCGCAACCTTTTCGCACGAAATGAGGTTCAATCGCCAAAAAATGAGGTAAAATTGCGATGTCCAAGTTGTCCGGCGAAGTATGTATAAAAGCTTCTGCGTGTAAAAGCTTCTGTGTGTAAAAGCGTCTGTGTGTAAAAGCTTCTGTGTGTAAAAGTGTCTGTGTGTAAAAGCGTCTCTGTGTAACAGCGTCTCTGTGTCTAAAAGCGTTTGTGTCTAAAAGCGTTTGTGTGTAAAAGCGTCTCTGTGTAAAAGTCTCTGTGTGTAAAAGCGTCTGTGTATAAAAGTGTCTGTGTGTAAAAGCGTCTCTGTGTGTAAAAGCGTCTGTGTGTAAAGGCTTCTGTGTGTAAAATCTCTGTGTGTAAAAGTTAAAAGCGTCTTTGTGTAAAAGCGTCTGTGTGTAAAAGTCTCTCTGTGTAAAAGTCTCTGTGTGTAAAAGCTGCTGTGTGTAAAAGCGTTTGTGTGTAAAAGCTTCTGTGTGTAAAAGTGTCTGTGTGTAAAAGTGTCTGTGTGTAAAAGCGTCTCTGTGTAAAGGCGTCTCTGTGTGAAAGCGTCTCTGTGTGTAAAAGTTTCTGTGTGTAAAAGTCTCTGTGTGTAAAAGTGTCTGTGTGTAAAAGCGTCTGTGTGTAAAGGCTTCTGTGTGTAAAAGCTTCTGCGTGTAAAAGCGTCTGTGTGTAAAAGCTTCTGTGCGTAAAAGCGTCTGTGTGTAAAAGCTTCTGTGCGTAAAAGCTTCTGTGCGTAA